>JALPQI010012225.1:0-32761 GCA_025490895.1 Thaumatotibia leucotreta
ACAGACAGTTTTCACACGATATAACTAATATTGTTTAGCAATACGCAACATCAATTGTTTAGTAGAAAATTAACCGAACTGATTTTGGTAAGATATTGCCTTACTTCGCTCGTCACTTTTTTTAAGTTACAGGTTGACGAAAGTTCGGTTACCATTAACAAATTATTTTTTTCAGTGTATGAGTATCGACCAGGCTACACTGGACTACATACCTTCAATATCACAACATACCACATAAAGGTTTTGATTAGTGACAACGAACATTTAATTATTTTAACGAAATACGGATTCAACTGAAAACAAGAACTAAACAAATAATGTCTTACAGTAGCTAGTCTTACAGTTTCATGAAAAATTGGGATTTGATTGAATTTATCGTAGGTAATACAATTCAATGAGACTAATTTGAAATAAAATATTCAGTATCTATGTCATGTTCAAATTACCTATACATTTCAGGACATAGGTAGGCATTACGCAAAGCTAGACATTTTATTATAATCTGTTTTTGTAACGCAAACCCCTAATTATCATTAAGTATTCACTAGTTACGAATGCTACAATCGGCCTCTCGGCTAAATGTTTTACCACCTTTTAAATGTTCGTGCCACTAGTCCATTATACTAATGAAACGATATTAATGGAACATATTTTTTATCTTAAAGTTACACGGTTAAATGGACAAGACACAAATAATTATTATAGAGATAGACATAGATTTGGAAAGAGTAATTACATCATCCAGCAATACTAAAAATATTATTACTGCGAAATAATTATTACATCGAAATACGCCAAAAATACAATTATTCTATATTTTCACCAAATATTAGATACGTAATTATTATATACAATAATGTTAAATAAATATACATGTTTGTGCTAGTAGGTAATTTATCTAAGGCTAGGAGGGCAGAGGGCATTTCTCAAAGGTATTTCGATTGTCACTGACTGTTTCTGTAACACTTCAAATAAAGATAATGAAATAAAATAAAACAAAAAAGTACCTATAGATGACGAGTTATACAATTTCACCGCAATCATTCTTTCACCTAAACATTTTTAATTATGAATATTAATACTTAGTTTGATACATTCAAATAACACTGATAAATCGTATATAAAATATGGATATAGCATGAAAGTTTTGATAGTTACCGCCCTAAATTGGCGTCTAAAAACCTCACAAATTACCGTAATAAAAAACATGGATGCGTAGTTTTAGACAATTAATGGAGCTGGTATCCAATAAAATACATTTAATTCTACACATTGACATTTTAAGGCACTATCTATACACGCCCTACGCGATACAAAAATACTAGAAAAGCTTTCATAGACACAACGTTCATTCCGCCGTGTATAGATTGAGCCTCACAGGATCTAAAACGAGAAATGGGCTAAATGCTATATTGCATAAAGTATAAAATTGACTGAGAGGTTAGACCGAAGTTTCAGCTGATGTGCTGTTTTTTCTAGAATCACTTTTTTTTATTCCGCCACTCCAAGACTCCTTGCGCCTTACGATATCGCCCTGAAACCGTTCAGAGGCCTCATACAATAAACTCATTCTAAATCTCTAAATCTAACATTGATAATTGTAATACATCTAAGATACTATAAATCGGATTAATATAAATAGACACCAAAATCATGCAACAGAATAAAGAAGACAAGAAGTCGAAAGGTGAAAGCAAAACATCAAAGATAAACAATATGCACCATAATATGAACTGTGACTCTAGAACCTACTAGTAGGTGATTATTAAAAATCTACTTACATCATAAGTTTATCCGCGATTCTTCATCAGTAACCTAGTTCTAACTTACCTACTCATTTAATATTTTCCTTGTAAAACGGAACTTAAGTAATAAATAAGTCAATCAACATTAAATCTAGGCCAATAGGGATTTAAAACGCTATGACAATATTTTTCTACTATTTTGCATTTATATTTTGTACAAATCTTACACATCGGCGTTACAATAAAAACTTGCATGATTAGATTGATCAATAAAATCTACAAGAATAATAGGAATGTGCTCTACACATGCACGTATTTCACGAAAAATTATTCGCCCTTCGGGGTCGAATGATTGTTCGTGAGGGCGAAAAATTATTCGCCCTCCGGGGTCGAATGATTACTCGTGAGGGGGGTCAGTGTGCCATGCTTTGCGTGTCCGAGTGCCCATACAGGATGCAGCGTCATGCTCGGAGTTAGAATTTCGTGTCGTTGACGCACACCTTTACCGGAGGATCGTCTTCTTCCACTTCGTCCATAGTAGAGAGCCGCCTTTCTATCTCCGATTGGAGATCTTTGGACATCAGCTTTTTATGTTTATTGCTGTAATTTTCAAAATGTTTATGAACATAAAATCTACTTATATCATTAAAGATATATTTTCATAGTTTCTTAAACCTGATGGTTTATAAAAATAGACATTGGCATCAATCGATTCTTAAATATTCCATATTAGTCCGGGAGCTAAACTTTGACTTGTTCGAGAAAATTACATTAAATCCTACAGTATATTTATTTCCGGAATATGATAAAACATCGTTTTGTGAATGGGTGGTTCCATAAAAGTTGGGTAACTTTGTGTTTCAGTGTTTTTTTAGAAATTTATATTAAGCACCAAATATAATAAATTACTGGCAAATGAAATAAACGATTTTTAATCATGTCACTCATTTTTGCTTTGATCACATTTTTTTATTGGCCGAAGCATGTCGTTTTTACTCCTCGGTATCAGTCCCTAGCCATGTCACATCTCCAAAATAATGTTTACCATCATCCGTTTTGAGTATACCTAAATGATATTTTAACTTTATTTAACTTAAAAACACATAAAATTACATCACCTTATTTACCGAATCCATTAAGGGAATAAAATCAATTGTTTTTCGTGTTTTTTTGTAAGCAAAGTAGTGTCATCGATAATTATAGTCAGGCCCTAGCCACTTAGTATATTTAAAAATACGCGGCAATAGAATGAAACGAACATTTAAAAACCGATGCGTTCAAAAGTAACGACGTGAAGTTAGCTACACGCGTAGACCGTCCCGCGTCGGCCATCTTGGCGTCAGTGCGGTTGGCGTCCCCGCTGAGCAAACACGTGCTGTTCCAGTCAATCTGTCAGTCCCTAGGTGAGTTATTTTATATAAATATAAAGTCTTATTGTTATTCATTGTTTGCGTGTATGTCTGCTTTGTTTGTTCTGATGTTATAGATATCAGCAATTTAAATAATTTATTAGAGTGATTAAATTAAGAGTGATTTTGTGCTGTTTCGTCAGTCCCTAGACCATCAGGCCCTTGCCGTAAATGTGACTAGGGACTGATGTAAAGGCCAGGGACTGACGGTCATATCGTTGAAGTAATATTTGCAATTTAAGAAAGCGTTGTTTGTTTTAGAATATGGCGCCTAGAAAGAAA
Organism: Thaumatotibia leucotreta; assembly: GCA_025490895.1. NCBI lineage: Eukaryota > Metazoa > Arthropoda > Insecta > Lepidoptera > Tortricidae > Thaumatotibia > Thaumatotibia leucotreta. The sequence goes on from JALPQI010012225.1 coordinate 3,437, forward strand.
ATACCGTTATCTAAAGAAGAAAAAGCAAAAAAAAAAGTCAGAACAAGCAAAAAAACGTTAAGAAAAAATAAAGAATGATCCAGTTTTACTAGCGGAGTACAAAGAGAAGGAAAGATTAAAAAAAAAGGAAAAAGGACAGAGAGAATGCGTTAAGGATATGACTCCTCGTGAGCATAGAAAAGTGAAAAAAAAACTGGATCACTTAATCATCAGCTTACAGACAAAATAAAAAACTCATTAAACATGCTGATCAATACATGGACGAAAATACACCGCCATCATCGGACGGAGAAAATGATCCTCCGGTACTAGAACAAATTAATCTCGAACAACAGGCAAACGATATATATAATTGTTCCGTGTATCACTGATCGAAGACAAGCTGAAGCTAAAAGGAGAAGTATTTTACAACGGAAGATAAGAAATAAACAACTACAGAAGAAGGACCACGTTATTGCTAAACTAAAGAAAAAACTTGCTAACCAAAGACAGAAGTACAAAAGACTGAAAAATACCATTAAGAAATCCAGTGAGGCACTCACACCCAGAAGCAAAATTGAAGAAATGGCTAATGATCCTAATAAAAAGGCAGAATTAGTAAAAAGGCACTATTTGGTGAAGTCATACAGATGCAGATCTTAGAGAAAAAAAAGGAAACAAGAACATATAAGGAAAAAAATACAATGAAAACGGCTTTGTCAGGTTCTGTAGTAAAAAAATATAAAATATGGAGGTTAGGTGGCAAAGCTGTGACTTACAAAAATATGGGATATAATCGCACAAAGTCGATAAAGAAAAATAGCAAGAACGAAATGATAGCAATTATTAGTCAGTTTTATGAAGATGATAGCAATAGCCGGCGTGCAGCAGGGAAGAAAGAGTGCATAACTCGTAATAATATTAAAAAACAAACACGATTCTTGCTGGATTCCATGAAAAATCTACACCAAAAATTCCTATCTACTAATTTAATGAAATTGGGTATTCCATGTTCTGCCAGTTTCGTCCGTTTTGGGTCATCGAGCCTAAACTTATCGATCGTGATACTTGTGCTTGCATCACACATGAAAACATTAACTTATTAAACTTTGCAAACCATCAAAGTGCTCTTCAGACGTTTTGCTGTGATCGTTACTCCGAAAAATTTTTATCGAGAAATTGTGATAATTGTTCAATGAAAAATTTACCCTATAAAGAATTCAACAACAGTGACGAAATTTTAGTCAAGCAATGGAGGAACAGCAAAGAATTAATTCAGGATATAAAAACGAAAAAGGAAAGATATGTAACAAAGTATAAAAAGGAGACACAGAAACTAAGACCTTATGATGTAATTGCACAACTTGAAGAGACTGATCTACCAAAATTATTTCTACTGTTATTGTAGTTAGTAAGATATAAGTATCTAAGATACTTGTCTAAGGACTTTAGTTTATAATTTGATTGGATCATGCAATAGACATGGTAATTAATACGATAATAGTAAGAAATAATTAATAAATGCTCATTATATAAGTCAAAATGTGTTTTTTTAGTCCAAACGATGAAATCCATCAGTACCTAGCACAGCCTGTCAGTCCCTAGATAACAGATTTCAAAAAAACACAATTTTCTCTTTAAATACCCATTAAAGTGACTGGCCTCTTTGGGTACAAAAAGTAAATTATTAAAAGAATCGTATTTACTCAAAAGTTGTTTAATTAGTAGGTAGTAACACGCATGGACAAAAATGTGTGAAAGTTACCCAAGTTTTATGGAACTACCCGAATATATGAATCTAATTATCCCTGATAAATGTGTGGAGGTTTTTTCATAAAATCAATATTAATATTTAATTGTTTAATAAAAATAAACAATAAATCCTACAGTAGGGATTTATTATCCGAGGGGCCTAACTGAATATTTAAGACAATATTTTAAAAAGTCACCACTGAATAATCGTAGATATAGTCAGAAAAAATAAAATTATTTTTAAAATTCATAACAATCAAACAGAAATTAAACAAATGGTGATTTTTTACTATAATGATCCGACAATTATTATAGTCATCCAAAGAAAAAATTACGTCAGTGACTCAATGCTAACTATTTTTTTTACAGTTTTAACTGATTTACGTGCAGGCGCATTAATTCTACATTTTATTTTTTTAATGTACCTGTTGTCAATAATTAGTTGTGGCACAATACCAAAAAAATCCCCTATGTATACTCTAAGCATTTCCTACAATTTTCGAAATGGTTATTGTTAAAATAAATCGGAGCGGCGCTGACGTCATAAATGCGCGGGCGGCCGCAGGGCAGCGGATAAACGTAGGTGGGGTACTATGTAGACAGGACGGTGCGTAAATTACAGAATGAATTTCGTAGGAAGGAAGTAGAAACGTCTTAAATAAAAATTAGTAGTAAAATAAATAGGTATCAAGCAGTTTTTGAACTGACGATTAAAAATGTAGGCACCTATACAACTTGTAACCTAGTAGGGGCCTGTATTTAACACGTTCGCTGCGGCTTGAGGTAAATCCGCCCCAAGCTCGACTAAACGCTGGTGCGGGGCTAAAAGTTCATGTTTTCTCTGTGGTGCGGGAGCTGCCGTCGTTTACTTATAAGGCGTACGATAAAGACAAATATACATTTCTTCATGTTTTTCAAAGCCGTACTCGTTGGTACAAAAAAAATGTATGAGGTCGAAATAAGCCTCTAACGCACTGGGTAGATATTTTATCCACACAGTGCGGGCTGAGGTTTATTTATGCCTCAAGAAACTGACCTCACGGCCGCACCGAGCGGGATGCTGGCGGCGCGGGAGTCGACCGCTGACCGTTAGTGCGGCTATAGTTGTCGATAAAGACTATACAGTACCGGTCAAAAGTTTAAGTTTCGATACAAAATAGGCTTTCAAGTGATAATTTTTTTAGTGTTTACAGCAAAAAAAAGTTTCTACTTATATAATTATTACTGATTCAAGAGCTATTTAATATTAATTTATCTTAAATTCTGAACAATTTTATACATCGGATCAGATAATAATTCGTATTCGTAGGCAAGTGAAATTGTAATTTTTTGATGATTATTATATTAGTATGAACATCGCGTGGGCATGGCTGCCAAAAGCTGTCACAGCTGCCTCGGGTGTCCGAGCTGTTCGAAAGTAACGGTTAAATAAAAAGAAAAAGGAATAACTAAATAATCAGTAATAATTATATTAGCTGAAAACTAGTGTCAACTTAAATGCTGGAAAAATGATAGCCCAAAAAGTCGAATTTGTATCAAAATCGTCGTGCGAACTTAACCCTCTAATGCATATGAAGCTAAATATGGCCACTTTGGTTTTGGACTCTATGGACTGCTCTTAGGGTTCAAATTTGAAATGCATTTTTGCCTGTCTTATGCATTAGAGGGTTACATTTTTGACCGGTACTGTAAGATAAGATATAAACACTGTGAATCATCCCTTATTTACTACATATCATCTCTATATATCAGGTAAACATGCAGAAAGAAGTGGTTCACAATTTGCACAGGCATGCAGCCGGAATGTTTGATAGTTTAGAAGTTATTTGTCAATCATCTTTTGTCCTTATAATGTCATCCACTGGGCCGCTAACTTTATTTACTCGAGTTAGAAATAATAAATATGGCATCAATGCATTAGATTAACTTGATTTTTAATAGAAAAAACCGACTTTTCAACCTCGGACTCGGACTTAGGTCTAGGTCCTGGTCCGAGTCTGGTACCAGGCTCGGTACTCAGTTCCAGTCCCAGTCGAAGGAAATCGAAATCAGCAAACGACGTGTACTATGCATTGTTGAAGGGTTCCATTCAAATCATCGTCAGCAGTTCCAGTTCATCAAATGCGACAGTTTTGAATGAAGATGCTTGATTTTTTGATGAAAATACAAAAATGTCTATAGATAAGCATAATACGTATGATTTTAAGATTTGAGGAGACCCCCGACCCGATATCTCGTTGACCATCATCATACAAGAATCATAAAAAAAAATAATTACATACTAAACGAATTGATAATCTACTTTTTAGATTTGGAAGTCGGTAAAAAATGGCGTCTGAGACATTGTATCGAAGATAGTCGACGCGATGATGATGTTTTATCGATAATTCAGCGATAACTGCCATTCCTTTCACTAGACTTAGAAAAAATTTTGTGCGTTTTGAGGCCTAACAGACCTCAAAAATTGTTTAGGTATTTTTTCTTTAACTAGAGGTCAGACCCAAGGGCGACGCTAAGTGTATTTTAAACATTTACTGACAAATGAAGACCACAAAAAAGAAAACACCTAATCCTTGTCTGGGCAAAATTATAAAAGGTTTAAGTAACTGCTGAAATTTGAGGTCTATTGGACCTCACCCGCACTGTAAATGAGCTTAGGTTTGGGCTGATTCGATCTCAACCGCACCAGATTAAAGTTCACTACGATTTGTCCCGCAGTGAACGTGTTCCCGACGCAAAATGAGGTGTTACAATTAGTTAAAAATGTATACAGAGTGTTTTTTTTAAGTGAGACAGCATGGGGAAATCGGAAACTATAGAAGATACAAGGAAGCTGTCTTAGGAGACATATGGTATTTTTTTTCGCTTCCTTGTACCTTCTATAGTTTCGGATTTCCCCATACTGTCCCACTTAAAAAAAAACACTCTGTATACAGGGTGTAATCGTTAAGTGTGGCCACACTTATAAGGCCATAATTTCGTAAATATAACAGATATCAATAAACTTCCAACTGATATCGAAAGTGCATTACCCAACGAATAAAATTGCATTAATAACTTTTTCTAAATAGATGGAGATATATTAAAAATACTAAGTTAAAACGCTCCCATACATTTAGTATGACGACTGGCCTTAAAAAACGTCGGGTGTCATAACTAGGGTTAGGAATTTGGTGGCATTTATGGAACAGAGCGTGGTGGAGTCGATGTTACAAATATTTTTTACTTGAATAAATGATTAACTTATAAAATAATAACGAAATAGTGTTTAGTTCAAGCTGGATTTATCAATGAATTTAAATAAATAACATGAATTTTGTTTTTGAGAATCTAGAAAAATGTTCATTTTCAATAAAAATGTTGATAAATGAGACAATATATTTATTTGATTTTCAAGGTTCTAGTTTTCTCGAAGCCCATAAATATTATATAATAATCATATTTAAGCTATATTATACAAAAAATATTGAACTTAATTTCATAGAAAGTCAAATATTAACACAATAAAATTGTTTAGAACTTAAAATGGGCGAAACCCTGTTAAAAAGAATTATGTATTATTTTAGATTAATTAATTACTCAATCAATCATAAACAATTTGAGCAACGACTCCACTGTCACCTGTTCACCTAATGCCACCAAAATTCCTAACCCTAGTCATAACAGATAAAACTGTTAGAGAATCGTTATTTGTACGAATACATTGTAATAAAATAATAATACTACCGTTTATGAAATAATAATCTAACATTTATTCCTAAATAAAAAAATATTCGTATAAAACTACTCTTTGAATGAACGTTTACGTACTAAATGTATGGAAGGGTTTGAAGTTAATATTTAAGATATTTCTGATTTTATTTAAAAAAAGTTATTAGTGTAATTTTACTCGTTGGGTAACGTACTTTTGATATCAGCTAGAAGTTTTCTGGTATCTGCTATATTTACGGAATTATGGCCTGGCAACACTTAACGATTACATCCTGTATACAGGGCGTCCCACGGCGATGCCACATGGAGGGAAAGTACCTTAAATATCATAGATAGCGTATTTTGCTGAAAGAAGACTTAATTTTATTTTCAAGACTTAGTAAAATTGCATTCAAATTTTTTGTTTTTTTTTTTTTATTTATTGTATGGAAAAAAAAATATCGCCTTGTCAGAGGAAACAAACATACCTTAATTATCGTAAATGAGCATCTTACAGAAAGAAGACATTATTTCGATTTAAAAAACAAATTCCAACTTGTCTCCACATTTTTTAATTTTTTTTTGAAAAAAATTGTATGGAAAAAAAATCGCCTTGTCAGAGGAAACATACCTTAATTATCGTAAATGAGCATCTTACTGAAAGAAGACATTATTTCGATATAAAAACAAATTCCAACCTGTCTCCACATTTTTTTGATTTAAAAAAAAATTGTTTGGAAGAAAAATATCGCCCTGTCAGAGGAAACATACCTTAATTATCGTAAATGAGCATCTTACTGAAAGAAGACATCAAGGTATTTTTTCTCCGACGTCGAGATATTTTTTTTCATACAATTAAAAAAAAAATTAAAACAAGCTGGAATTTATTTTTTAAATCGAAATAATGTCTTCTTTCAGCAAGATGCTCATTTACAATAATTAAGGTATGTTTCCTCTGACAAGGCGATATTTTGTTTTCCATACAATTTTTTTTTCAAAAAAAATCAAAAAAATGTGGAGACAAGTTGGAATTTGTTTTTTAAATCGAAATACTGTCTTCTTTCTGTAATATGCTCATTTACGATAATTAAGGTATGTTTCCTCTGACAAGGCGAAACTTTTTTTACATACAATTTTTTTCCAAAAAAAATCAAAAAAATTTGAATGCAATTTTACTAAGTTTTTAAAATAAAATAAAGTCTTCTTTCAGCAAAATACGCTATCTATGATATTTAAGGTACTTTCCCTCCATGTGGCATCGCCGTGGGACGCCCTGTATAACTATACCTCTCTCTTTCACGCACAGCGCACGGCATCGCCGCACACGTATCGTAGGCACATGCGCGGGAAGGCGAGATTTAAAAAATATTCGTTTTAAGATTATAGCTGTTAATGTCGATTGCTCGTAAAGCACTTAATATATTTCAAATATTTTACTTTTATTTTGCGTGTTAATAAACATATTATCTAAGAAATAGATCATCGTGGCTGTACGTTTTCATTGAAACGTCTTATAAGCAAAATAAAATAATAACAGTGAAAAAAAAATAGATGCAACTGTGTCACCGCGGAGAAATGTTACTAAGACGTTTATATCTTTATTTTGGTCCAATGACCAAATTTTCGAATTGCGCAAGATTTTGTAAGCTATATTTTTTATCAAATAAGGAAAAAAAAATTAAGGTATAGTTTTATTTGTATAAGCTTTACGAAAAAACTGGGGATTTTTTTTTCCTTAATTATAAATCATCTGAAACAATAGAATGAATTCATAATCTCGAGGGTAGAAATTATTGAACGTGCTGTTCCAATTATTGACCTTCAAGTCCTCGACTGGATGAGAAGCTCTCGCGCGGCACTGGGGATTATTGCATGGTATGAATCTGTATACCCTAAATATTCATTAGAAAAAGCTTCCGAAACTGTAGGATTTAATGTGACCAAAAACTTTTCTTCCCCCAACTATATATTCATTTTATTGAATATTGTGGAAATAAAAGGTCGCTGATAATACCACTTACTTTTTCTTCCCCGTTTTCGGCTTAATATCTTTGACACCATTTTTGTTCTTTGTTTTATTATTAACATCCTTCCAAATGCCAGTCTTGTTCACCTCCTCTGATATGTTAATGGACGTTAACGGTATATTCATGATATTACCATTTATAAGAGGAATCTGCAAATTTTCTTCATACGCCGGTGGATTACTCTTGCTTGGTTCCTTAAAAAGAATAGTTCAGGAGATTGCTAAATCGATACATAAACTTCAGCATTACAATACAGAGATAAATAGAGTAAACAGGGTTAAATTATTCATGAAGATACGAATTACTTACTTGTTTTTACAATGCTCATAAAACTATGCACGTGAGGTGTTAGATGAAAACTTGCAGTGGATAAGGAAAGTAAAATAATGGCCAAAATAAAATGCAAGAGTAACATAACACGCAATTTATTAATAAAACAGCGCACTGGTTCTACATGGCGGGATGACTAAATAAACGAATGGTTCGCCAAAAAGGTGATAGGTTTAGTTCCGTCGGCAAAATTTTAATATTTTTGTGACCCATCCCACCTCATCTCCTAGCTCGCGTAACTCATCTTGGTTTCTCTTGATGATTTCTGGCATGACGTCGTCCAAAATTTTCAATTCGCGTCTGGTGAAAAATAAATCCAGACTCTTTCTGATGCCTATCATCACGACCAACATCAATGGAAATAGTATAGATGTCGACGAGAAGGACTTTATCACCCAAAGGCAGACGAGACAAGTGAGTTGAATTGCAGTGAAGAGGTGGACGCGACGAATGGGCACCTGAAATCAAATTTTAAATTCAGTACGACATACTAACTATAGAATTTTATAAAATTATGGAGAAAGCTCTGAAGGATTATCAGCTCTTACTTGTCTTAAAAACATGTGGTCCGGTTGATATTTCTGAGGCATGAACATAATTAAGATTCTATCGAAGAACTGAAGCCCTTTCAACGATGCAACACCCATGTACAGAAATACTCCAAATAGTACTGGCATAGGGATATGTCTTAGAACTGGAGTCAGCACAACTGACAGTCCGATAGTAAGGAATATGAGAATATGGGTGGCTCTTTGCTCTCTTACTCCCAAGAATTGTGGCTTTTCCCCAGGCGCGGCACATTCAGATTCAACTTTTAGTGAATTCACATGGTTAATGCTTAATACAGTGGCTGCTACAAACCATGGCAGACCCATGATTGAACATATTTGAATCAAGATAGCCAATACGAATAGGTCTAGATGATAGCCGCAACCTTTCTTCAGTTTATTTTCTTTCCTGTTAACGATGACGGCCGTTATTTGCTGGTCCATAAAGATGAGTATAGTCCCTAATAAAGCCGGTAATATTGCTACTAGTGCCGACCAGACTGGGTTTCCATTAAAGGGGGTTATAACCCAGTTTCTTGACGGGAGCGTCGGTTTGAATTCGGAAGGTACTTCAAGTTTCGGAGTTTTTACACCTACTTTGTAATCAAGAAATGACATAGATAAAATGGCTATAATCACTGAGAAGTCACTTATGATTTGTCGTATCTGTAAACAAAACAATAACACGTTAAAAAACAAGTGATATTCAAATAATGACGTACCGTTAAGTATTTAACTATGTTTACCTTTGATGGAAAGAAGAGAGAGTTTTTAAAATCTTTCAAAATTATTGATATTGTAAAGGTGCCCAAGAATAAAATAATAGACATCAGGAAAACGTCTGGCACATAAACTTTTGTGTCGCATCCACCGCCTGCTAAAGTTCCATTGTACATCTGAAAGAACACAACTTAATAAAGTTGAGCCACTTTTAGGGAAAGTCTTTAAGTGAACCGACGTGAGCATGTGCTCAGAAATAATTATATTGAGTGGCCTAGATGACTCTCAGCGGAATTAGGCTGAACAACTACCTGGCATGAGTCTTTGTCAACTGTTGTCCAATTAAAATGCTGGGGAACTGTGGAGTAATTGCTCGGCAAACAGTAGCATTCGTAATTGAGAACCTCGTCAGGGCGTGTCTTTAAAGGGTATTTCTTACCGATGGAAATTACATTTTCTACAGCCTGAAAGCAAAATAATTATTAGCTATTAACTAATTTGAAATCGATTCCATATTTGAAAAATTTAATTGTTTAAGTATTTCATACCTTATAAATAAAAATAAACGCTATAAGTGTGGCGAAATTCTCTTCCGTAAACCTCGTTATGTAGCAAACTAGTGCGCTTGCGTCTATAGCGACTAATATGATCAAGATTATCGCCGTCCAAGTACCAATACAAAATCTAAATGACATGTAATCCCAACTGAGTTGCTTGCAAAATTCATATACTATAGTCTCAAATACCAATACAGGGCCGGTTGAACCCAAAATTGTTAAAGGCTGACCTGAAAAGAATCCATAACCTAATCCACACACAAATCCAGAAACCAAGGATTCCATTGCTGCCATGTTCTTTCCTGTCGCTTCTCCTAATAGTCCACCAAAAGTGATTATAGGTGACAAACAAGCAAAGTAGAGGAAAATCCATGATGCTACGCATTGTATCGCTAGAGCATCCTTGAAATCAGACCAGTACCAAGGCACTTTTCTCTTCAAATCATTAAGTAGGCCTCCAAAAAGTCTGCCAGTCCTGGATAAACCGGATTCCTCTCTTTGTCTTTGTTCTTCTTCTTCTTCGTCTAATTCTTCTTTAGGATTGTTCTCACTAGGACGTTTTCTAGGATCTTGAGAGGGTATAGCAGCTGGAGGTTCAATACGAATAGTGGGATCCCATTCTCCTGGTGGTAATACTGTAACAGCATCTAGGAATTCATCAATACCAGCCAGTAAATGATCGCGTTTCTTTGCTCTGTATGCAACTTCGTGGAATATTTCGTCTGACATTAAAGTTGCCATTGCTCTACCGATTTCGTGAAAGCTAGAATTACTGTTCGGTGGTCCGAGTAAAACGAACATGAACCGTGTCGGGACGGGAACTTCAGTTAAATCACCCATAATTGTAGCAGATTTGAGTCTGACAAAAGCTGACAAAGTTTTCTCAAGGAAATCAACTTCCCCAACGAGTATATTGGAAGCCTCAGCACCAGGTGGTATTTTACGCATAAAATGGGTATTGCATTTGTGATTAATATCACCATTCATGGGTAGGTCGCCGGAACTGTGATTCCGAAGCATTGAAAGACTGCTTGGGCTTTTTATCATCCCCTCTTCTTGCTGTGTCCCACCTAAAATATAGATAATGGTTTACCAGAGGCATACAACTGTGATTGATAAAATATATAATAAATACGTACAATCATCCATACTTTTGCTAAATCATACGTGCATAGTAAATCAATTAAACAATATATCTCTAAGCGTCGTTGTACAAAAATACAATGTATGTACATAGCTCTACACTTTTCTGACACAAAATAATAGCTGATATGTCCACTAACATTTCTTGTCACAATATCGATGAAATCATGTTAAAGAAGCAAAACAACATAATCACACTGGACATGTAGCAGAAATAATTGAAGATGGTAAACAAGGATTTGTGAAAGAAGAAAAATAAGTCATAGAAGAACAACGATTGTAAGAAGAAGCGGTTACCCGCATTAGGGATGCCTAGAAAACGACTGAATTCGCCTTTCTGAGAGTGTCCATTTGACGAACTGCCTTCCTCGACTGTAATACAATATCAGTGTTTTATATTCATATGTACAAGATTTAAAGTGACCATCTAGCTTAATTGGCTAAAACATAATACATAATATGTACAATATATGATAGCTTGTAGTGCGGGCGTGCCGGTCTTATAGCGTGATTTGTGTGGAGTAGTTGAGCGTTACTCTCACGCTACCTAACCTGGCACAGCGAGGTAGGAGCCTCTTGCATCAGCTGCATGCAGAAGAGCGGTGTTGGGTGACAAGGTAGACCGACAACTCCCGCTGGAGCGTCGAGACCCACCGTCCTGGAAATCTAGGGCACCGCCATATCCATGTTAACCTTGCTGACGACATGCTCTCAGACACATCTTAGGAAAATAAGGATTTTTTAGAAAATTGCAAAATCATATAAACTTTTAAAGTACGACTTACTTTTGCAAGATGAGTGGTTCTTACCAATATCAGCCAATGACCTGATTAGCGGTAATCGAGACATATTGTTGTGATTTCGTTTCTCATGCTGATGCCTATGTTTCCTTAAAAGGGCATCTTTAACTTTGTCTCTACTGTCGTAACCTAAGCACCCATCGATCACCATATGGTCTAGAACAGTATCCGCCACTTGTTCCAAACTGTTAGCCTCAATATCTAAAATTACTGAGCCGTTTAGAATAAGGCTTCGCAGTTCAAAGAGAGAATGAAGTGATAGAGTGGCGACATGAGGTTTCGACCACCTGTTGCCACCTTCTTCTACATCTTCCTCGAATTTGATCCATCTAGCTGTCTCTTTCCATTCGAGTTCATCTCCATCCTTAACCAGCTCTTCCATTTCAGAAAAAAGTGGATGTGATTCAAGAGTGGCATCATCGATATCTTCCCCGAGAATAAATTGTACTCGTTGAGCAGGCGGTGTCACTGAAAAAAAAAAACACAAATGTGATTACGAATAGTGAAAGACGTAATTTGTCAAAGGAAGGGCAACTTCTATCAAAATCGTAAAAAGTGGGAAAGTAAAACTAATAGTGACAAGTTGACAACTACTTACCATACCTGGGATATCTGGGGGCAAGTTATAGGGATTTGATATCGATTAAAAAGATGTCGATATAATAATAATAAAAGATGTGCTTATTGAACATTCGTGTGCGTGTGGACTGAGGGACCACTTATATTTCAATGGTGGTTGGTATGATGGTGTTTGGTGAAAATTTAGTAGTAGTAGAGTATTATTTTGTAGAAAAATCCTGGAATTTGTAGAGAATTCACTAAAAAGTTATACAGCCAAACGTGTGGTCCCTCAGTTCACACACTCAACCTTACACTTCTGGGCAAGTGTTTAATATGTTGGCTTATTTTAATATTATAGATTTAGTAAAAACATATTTAAACGCATTCGTAATGACCGAAACGTAATTTGGCAATGATTATACACTAAAAAGTCTTCCTTTTTTGGTCCCTGAGGGACCACATATAATAACTAATAAATCGGTATATTCGTACAAAAAATAAATGCATTTTTCTTTGCAAACATTAGTAAAAAACGCAAGGAAGATTGTAAAAGTTAAAGGAAAGCACAACTATTATTCAATTTCGCAAAATTTATATTTGTTTGTGGTCCCTCAGTTCACACACTATGAGTTAACAAAGTAATCAAAATCTCCTAAACTATAAACATTATTAAAAGGTTTGTCGTACTGAGGTTTAGTTAAAAAGCTTGACTACATAAATATATATTTTAACGTGGATTGATGACGTACAATATAAAATAAATTGATTCTTAACATTTCCTTAGGAAAGCGTTCATTAGGGTGACCACAAAATGGAAAGCGTTTACTAACGTAACGTGCCTCATTTTTAAATTAGCTTACTAATATCAAATGGACCACGGAAAAACTGCAAACAGCCAACTACATTTTAGATTCTGTAAGCAAAATTACAAAATTAAAAACAAACTAAGTTTATGGTATCAGGTTTGGTGCGGTAAAACATGTAGCTCGAATATACTTGTCCTGCGTATTATGCTTAAAAAATAAAAAGGCGGCAAATTAACTTGAATTGATGTGTTTGGTTTGTTATTGCTGTATTTGCAAATTAGCATTGTTTTTCAATGGATTTGTTATTTATACTCCTGTTTTCCGGATTGTTGATCTGGTAAGTATACCTCCATTAAGCAGCATTCTATTTTAATAGTATGGCCGTGTGGTGACGGCAGTAAGAATACATTTGTCACCACCCTAACTCCTCCTGCGGGTGTCGTAAAAGTCGACTAAGGGATTGAAGTGTCACTGATCATTATTTGATAAAAGAATGATGATGGGCAGCGGCGTCATCATAGTGGACAATCCGCTTGCCCAGCGTGGCGATTATGAGCAATTATCTCCTAATGCGTCTATACGCACAGTTAATAGGAGAGGCCTACGGTGTACGTCCAGCAGTGGACTATCATAGGCTGACGATGATGTATGGTTTGTCAGGTTTACCATCATTTGCTAAACAACTTTTCTGAAATAACTATTTAACAAACAACGATTCACAAACCTGTCATTTCCTAAAATGCTCATTTTATAAATAACTTCCTACGTGACAAATTGTCCTACATATATTATATTATTAGCTTTTACCCGCGACTTCCTCTGCGTTAAAACTTTAGAAACAATATTTATATGCCTATGACCTTATTAAATTTCATCTGAATTCGTTTAGCGGTTTAAGCGTGAAGAGGTAACAGAGGGATCGCTCACTAATATTTCAAGTTCGGGTGCGCAATTGGGTCAATTTTCCTTAAATCGCGGATTCGACGGGATTAATGCCTAATGCTAATGTAACACAATGCTAATTTGCAAATACAGCAATAACAAACCAAACACATCAATTCAAGTTAATTTGCCGCCTTTTTATTTTTTAAGCATAATACGCAGGACAAGTATATTCGAGCTACATGTTTTACCGCACCAAACCTGATACCATAAACCTAGTTTGTTTTTAATTTCATAATTTTGCTTACAGAATCTAAAATGTAGTTGGCTGTATGCAGTTTTTTCTTGGTCCATTTGATATTAGTAAGCAAATTTAAAAAGTTGAATTTAAAAATGAGGCACGTCACGTTAGTAAACACTTCATTGTGTGGTCACCCTAATGAACGCTTTGCTAAAGAAATGTTTAAAAGCAATTTATTTTATATTGTACGCCATCAATCCACGTTAAAATGTATATTTATGTAGTCAAGCTTTTTAACTAAACCTCAGTACGACAAACTTTTTAATAATGTTTATATTTTAGGAGATTTTGATTATTTTATTAACTCATAGTGTGTGAACTGAGGGACCACAAACAAATATAAATTTGGCGAAATTAATTAATAGTTGTGCTTTCCTTTAACTTTTACAATCTTCCTTGCGATTTTTACTAATGTTTGCAAAGAGAAACGCATTTATTTTTTGTACGAATGTACCGATTTATTAGTTATTATATGTGGTCCCTCAGGGACCAAAAAAGGAGGACTTTTTAGTGTATAATCATTGCCAAATTACGTTTTGGTCATTACGAATGCGTTTAAATATGTTTTTACTAAATCTATAACATTAATACAGGGTGTTTTTTTTTCGACCGTTCAAATTCTACGTAGTGAATGTGTAGGTCATACTGACCAACTTTTACTATGGGGACAAAGTCGAAATCGCGAAAAAAAAATCAGCTGTTTCATACATTTCGGCCGGCGTAATGCCGCCAATTTGTATGAAACAGCTGATTTTTTTTTCGCGATTTCGACTTTGTCCCCATAGTAAAAGTTGGTCAGTATGACCTACACATTCACTACGTAGAATTTGAACGGTCGAAAAAAAACCACCCTGTATAAGCCAACATATTAAACACTTGCCCAGAAGTTTAAGGTTCAGTGTGTGAACTGAGGGACCACACGTTTGGCTGTATAACTTTTTAGTGAATTCTTTACAAATTCCAGGATTTTTCTACAAAATAATACTCTACTACTACTAAATTTTCACCAAACACCATCATACCAACCACCATTGAAATATAAGTGGTCCCTCAGTCCACACGCACACGAACATTCTTGATTACAGTACAGAGGTTCGATGTCATGTCTGATATCGGGCCTCTTATATGCAGATGTCATTTTAATCAAAATGACAATTTAAATATTGATATTTTAATATTAATTGTATATTTTGAAAACTATTTTAAAATAAACGCGTAACTACCCGTTTAAATTTATTTTAATTTTAATTGAAGAGTAAGTAGGTACCTAATATTTATTGATGCCGAATAACATTTTGATGTTGTCATTCACAGTAACATCGATATATTTTTAGTCGATAAAATATTTTGCTACATCACTTTCGTATAAATGCCCCGAGTTATCCCAGGTATGCTACTTACATGAGAAAAGACATGCTAAAAGAATTGACGATTACCAATAGTAAAAGATATAGTGAAAATATGAAAGTAGGTTGTATTAATAGAAGAACCGCTATATTAGGTAATAGTTTGCATAGGTAAGTCGGTCTACACATAAAAGCTATGCTCTTTGACGTATGGACGCCGGAGGACAGTCTATTGAAACTACAGTAAAGGCAGATGCTGTATTTTAGGTGCTAGCGGTGATTTATTAAAGACGACCTACTTTTCCTCTCCCACTACATCCTAACAAACAATAAACAATAAATATAGTGGAGATGGAATCATGCTTGAAAGAGTTGTAAGACAATGGGATGCCGTTAAACTGAAATCGAAAGGAGATCCGTGAAGTTATAACTGATTCTTACATGTTTCGCCATCTTCTGTGACGCTCAGTCGTCTACCTCGAGGCAATATGGGCCCTATGGAATTAATTATTTCACTAATAGATACTATACAATATGATACGTAGTTCATACAATTACAGTAGGTATATCTTAGAAATAGTCCGTCCAATCAATAGGCTTATTAGATGGTTAATCCCATGAGGGTATTGGGTATCTATAATATCGATAATGCTATGTTCTTACAGAGTCAATACTCAAGAAATATTATTCAATGTGCTCGTCATTATTTTGTAGAAGGTATACCAACAATCGCAGGGGTCCGCTGGATGCGGGTGGCGCGGGACCGGTCATTGTGGCAATCTTTGGGGGAGGCCTATGTTCAGCAGTGGACGTCTTTCGGCTGATATGATGATGATGATGATGATGATACCAACAATCGTTATGGTCATCCATGAGTAACCAAGCACATTAATTCTTAAGTGCACCATTAAGCTGGGAAGATAGCTAATGGAACTCGACGAAAGAACATGAGTGACTTAAGGAAACCGTTTCACATAATTATATGAGTGCAAACAGTCGACAGTTCCTTTTCGATAGTATATAGACGTAAAAAGAGGATTATTGTAAAAAAAGCTATTAACATTAACATATTCTTGAGAAGATAAGGCGAGGTGTTACAAGGGAAAATTTGAAAAACTCCTGCGGGATGCGACGACGGTAAAAGATTACGTAGATGTGCAGCAAACATATGAGATAGCATATTATGCTAGGTTTGATACAATTTTTATCCCTACGGCGCTGTATTTTTGACACGATATTCACTCCTTTAGCTAAATCTCATAAATATTTAAATTGTAACACATCTTTCCGGATTCAAATTGAAATTTCCGCCAACTAAAAATAGGCGAAGCCATTTTCTTGAAGGTCGGCTGGCAACTTGGCATTGGCGCCTTAAATTGCAATCCCACTTCAAAGCTAACGACGCTCCTTGTGACAACGCGGAACTTGTTTATTTCAAGGTCAAGACGCAATAGCCTTTTCAAAAACCCTACTTAAGTATGACAACCTACCCTACCTATATAAAACTTAAGAAATCCCTTAGCTGTTAACAAATGCATAAATAAAATACATACCACAATCTACAAACGCGATTCAGTTTAGAACCTAATCTGAATCGCGATGTGTCAGTTTTGAATCAGATATGGAGGTCTCATTGTACTGGTTACTTCAACGATTCACTGATTGGCGCCTAATAGGAATACGAGTCGTGAAAGACTTCTCCGGATTGATTGAGCAGACGTTCCGGCTTCGGAATAGCCTTAATTGCTATGTCGATCATGAAATCGAAATCTGTACGGGTTTAACCTTTGCTAGGTTTTTCGCAGTCTGGTAATAATCTGGGATTGTCACAGATCTGCGGCTCTGCCGCGAACTTCGAAATCCGCAAATTTTGAGGATTTGTCTCTGGCATTCTAATGACCATTGTGACAAAGAAAAATCTTCGAAATTTAAGAACTTCGATGTTCTCGGTAATAGGCCTGGTGAACTAATAGATCTGGAGGCTTGCCCTGATGGTACAAGAGAGATAGAGATGCCGATAGACGCTGTCGCAGTCATGATGGACAACCACTAGCCTTAGCAATACATAAATACAATTATGCCTGTCGATGTAGAATATTGGGGATTTTTGGAAAGGGTTTAAATATTCACGAATTGACTAAATTTAGTGCATTTATGTGCATAAGTGTTTATTGTGCTCTAATCAAGACGATAAAAAAGTGCACATGTGTACGACGAGTAGTAATAAGAATGTGTTATGAAATTGCGACATTGTTCATGGTCAAAATGTAAAATTCATATTTACAACATTAACAAATGCAAGATATTTATAAAATATCATAACAAACCATATTTATACTGCGTGAATTTGTTGACAAATAATAACTTGGGGACGAAAAGTTTCCCTACCGTAGGTTATGACAAGACATTTACGTCAGCACCAAGTTATATAACTTGGGTACTTACAAACTTGTATCTTCAAGTTTCGCTTATAGCTATGTACTTAACAAAATTTTTTATATTTCTCACAAGCACATGTTTACAATAATCAAGTAGACAAGAAAGTAAATTACTCAAAAAAATCCAGACTCGGCTAGTCCATAATAAGGACGAAGGCATTTAACTTTTTGATCGCTTTCCCTTTCGCATCAAAATGTGACCTACGCCAAATTAACAAATATAAAACGCTTTAAAGTTCAGGAGCTCGTCACTACTAGATAACAATTATACCTACATACGGGGCATGACGTTACCAGACATTTCAAATCGATAAATCGTTAAGTTAAAAAAACGTTAGTCGTTCTGGCGTGATAACAACAACATCTTTAGGAGATTATAGCATTTAACTCTTTATAGGGCTCGGTTTCTATCCTCCAGTATATTTTTATATGTCTTTCTAGTACAGAATTTATTGTTCTATAAGATGGCTATGTTCTATAAGTTGGGGCTTGAATTCCAGATTTTTTTTAGTCTTGCTCCTTAAAAAAATATTTTGTCTGCCTCGCCTCTGGTGTTGCGGGTGTCCATGGGCGACGTTAATCGCTTTCCATCAGGCGATTCGTCTGTTCGTTTGCCACCTATAGCATTAAAAAAAAATAAAAAAAATAAAGTTAAAAGGTCAAGTAAATGTTCCAATCATACCAGGTCGGTCATCCTTCTCCCCGTTGCGGTGGTGGTGTTTGTGTTTGCGGTGAGAATGCCTGCGAGCTGGCACGTGGACTCCAACGAACACGGTGTGTGCTCTGTGACCTGGAAAATAATGCCAATGTCAATGTTACAGGTCAAATAGGTTCGGCGTGGGCGCGCCTTGACGGCTCTATTATAAGGCTGTGTTCTAACCTAAATATGGCGGATCCTTACGCATAAAACGGGGTCTCCGGGCTGCAGTTATGGAAGAAAGAAGGACGCCCTGTGCAGGTAAGGTGGAGATGGTGATGATGGGAGTATTAGATTTAGATATCATGTTTGTTAGTAACATTTACTATTTAAGGGCTACACATTACACAACCGATATTTTTCAAAAAGTTCAGGTGATTCCTGGGCCGTGTACACGTATTTTTGAAAATGTTTGAATGCAGTTTTTCTTTTTACTAAAATCGACATCATGGTTCTTAAGACAAGATTTCGCTATCTCGTATGGTTTCCAAAACCTCCATACTGACCCATTTGGATTGATCAACCCGTATAATTAAAACACCCTGCAATCAGTAATAAAACCCTCTCATACAATCAAGCAGAAATCTAATAACGTTGAATAGCGTTGCCGAACGAAGCCTGGTTTTCTGATGAATGAAGGTGTGATGGCCGTATTGTGTCCAGGAAGCATTCCGAACATGGAATGTACATATAACATCAAGCTATTGTGCACACAGGTGTCCTATTCTCGCTCTGCTAAAATCAATATGACATGCTTGCTCCTACTTCCCTGCAGGAGTGAACTCATGAGCAATTATAAAATACCTGAAGATTTATCGCACAATGAAGAAACAGGGCGTGACTTAATAACTGTATTGCTATAGCACAATATAGATAAAAGGAATAAAATACAATATATTAAACGTTGACGAAAGGCAATGATGATTACTTGATTACATACCAGTGCCATAACTTCGTGACTTATGAAATTACGCATGAACAGGGATACTCAAACTAGATTTAGCCTGTATCTTAAAAATATTGCCAACCTTCAATTAAATAAAAAAAAACTATGTAATCTTATGAATTAAACATATTGCGAAAACACAAATCAAATTATTCAGGGTGTTCGTTTCGATTTGCGATCAATTAGACAGGTTACTTGGGCCATTAATAGAAGTTGTCTGGTATATCGGCTTTTGGAAAATTCGATAAAAAATATTTTTTTTTGTTTTCATACAAAATAAATGAAATGGTAAGTGTGAGAGAACCTTAAGAATAAAATAAAAGTTAATCTCAGGTGACTGACGGCACATGTCAAAATTACATTAGAATTTAATAAAGGTTCCAATACACATGTTCAGTGATTAAACTTATTTTTTTAATAACTCAATAACGGTAAGAGTTAAAACACTAGTTTCTTAGAGAAATTAATTACATTTGACCTAAATAAGCTTCCCTTAAAGTTATAGCATATGAAGAAAAACACGCTGTTTATTAACTAAATATTTTGATTTGCACTTTTAATTTTTCTCCAGTAGTCACACTACTTAATACTATATAAATTATAAATATTAGATGTCATATACCAAAGAAAAACGACCAAGATCACCTATGTCCGAGGTGGGGATCGAACCCACGTACTCAGCTTTCGCGGCTGATGCCTGTAGCCCTCGGCCACTCGGTCTTAGCAACCACCGGTCAAATTTCTCGGGTATATGCAATCCCTTACAAGGCTAGGCGCCTTTGACCATTCTCTAAGGGCAAGCACTAACTACATGCCGGCACCTCCTATTAGAATACTTTACAGTTTTCTAGAATAGCTTGCCCTTAGAGAATGGTCAAAGGCGCCTAGCCTTGTAAGGATGACATCCGCAGACCACGAACCCTGTAAAGTGTTCGAAACGTCGGAATGAAGTTAAAATTAGTTAATTAATATACGCGAGTTTATCCGTTTTCATAGTTTTATTTCAAATTAATATTTTTAAACCTATGGACCATTTGGATACGCTGATTATGATGCCGAGGATGTGACAGCATTTCCCCATTGTATTGCAGATTACAATGGAAATGTTTCGTGCGAGGAAGCTGCCGGCTTTTCAGTCATCAATGACGGCCACCAGTCTTTAACAAATGTAATATTCGGATAGATTGAAGAATTGGTATTCGTTAAGTCGAATATTGTGTGTAGGTTATAGTCTTGTCGTATGATTCATGTACTTATGTATGTTTTTTGTTTTATCAAGAATTAAACACGCCTGCTTACTTTTTGAGTTCATGAACCTAACGTCACAATACTCGCAATTTATAACCCCGAGTCATATCTATTTTTGTGACCTAACCTCCTACGTGACAATAATAAGCGTGCCAGCCGCATTCTTTGGCGGATTCCTCGCAAATTCGACAAAACTCAAGGCAAATAACTCACCGAACTGCCGATCATGCCGATGCTAGCAAAAAAGTTCCGTAAAACTAGGCAGACTTATTTGAATATCTTGGTTAGAAATAACAAAGAAAGAACACAGACTGACTGATATAATCTCATCATCATTTAAGTGCTCTAGTTCATCAAGTGGGTAACATAATCCAATCTTCTTTCTCCCCTGCCAGCAATTTGTGTTCCCGTATGATGCGACAGTGGCCTCCTCTTTACTTAACTTGCTTGAGATACCTAAGTATATCTTGGCTTTCCTCTGCCTCTCGTTTCCTCGCTCCTCCAAAAAAAAATAACAATGCCTAATTGTGGTAAAAGTTATGGGAGAAAATCACCACAATTCTGTGGTCCCAAAACCTATGTGGATCTGGCAGTCCACGCCGGTTATGACGGGCTGAACTGGACTCCTTCTTGAAAGAATAGCCAAACAGCACTTGAACGGGATCAGAGAAGAAATTAGGTGAACCTCTTTATTCATCATCTTTTCTGTCATCATTTTCCAACTCGCATCCAGCGGACTCCTGCGACCTTCACCAGGTCATCGTTCCACCTTGTGGCGGGTGGCGCAGGACCGGTCATTGTGGCAATCTTTGGGGGAGGCCTGGGTCAAACTCAAAATTATGTTATGAGTCTTTCCGGTGGACATTTTAAAAGTTAAGGGCTATGAGAGTTAATTTTCCTATTAAATCGTTATTGTCGTTTAAAGGCACTCCTTTCCTATTGAATTCTATGATACAAATCACGACTACACTCCTACCAGTTGCTTACTATAGGCCACAGGAAAGAGGGGCTCTACAGTTTAGCTGAACATGCACTTTTTCTGTCCTGTGGTCGATAGTTAACAGCCTGTGGACAGATAGTAATGATTTTTATCATACAACGCAATGAAAAAGGAGTACGTCTTAATGAAGATAAGGCTTTTATAAGAAAATCAAGCTTTATATGCCTTAACCTTTAGATTGTCCACCGGAAAGACTCCGAACATGGGTTTGCGTTCGACCCGCCTATGTTCAGCAGTGGACGTCTTTCGGCTGATGTGATGATGATGATGATGATGATTTTCCAACTCCAGAGTCCAATACTTCTTTTTTTAATTACGTAGGTATCAACTCACTAAGCAAAACGTATTTAAGAATGTTACTTGTCGATAAAGAGTCAGCTTAAGATCGTCCGACGTGTTCGGAACGTAATACCAGGATAATACTCCTTGATATCAGGATCGGGTTCCCGCAGGGTTAAGTACTCGGATATAAGTGTAAAAGAAAATATACTTCCGAGATTTTCGGCATACAAAATAAGCAAAAATATTTTACTGGGTGAATCAAGGTCGTTGCTCGTGAAATACATTTGTCAGAAAAGCTTCGATGATTCCGAAATAAAATACATGTACCTGTTTGATGAAAAATATTATATTTGGCGAACTTGATTCAAAATAAGAGAGAACATAATAAATACATATGTATACTCTTATCTGGTTTGCTTAAACTTAAGTAGGTATGAATATCAAAAATGAAACGAATTAGAAAAGCAAAGTAATCGCAAAACGATTAACGATCCAGTTTCATTCTTATTCAAGCCAGACGTCACCAGGCAATAGGCTACTTGACCCATTTTTAAAGTCTGTGTTATATTATTAATCAATATCAGATTAACGGAAAAAAAATATAAATATATTTTTTCACAACCTAGAAAACCGCAAAATTATAACTTAAAATTTAAACTTTCGTTACCGCGCGAAAACGATACTAGCCATGTTAATGCTTAGATTATCTGTGGTGTGACGTCACTCAAACCGAAAACAAACATTTGACATGTCACTTATGTTATGTCAATGTCACAGCAAAGCTACATGCCTACATGTCCATGGCAAATTTCACTCGTATAAGATTCGACATGAAGTTAGTTTAAGATCCTATGACGTCACATCATGGCCGACACCGTTTTCAGAGTACGAAATTAAAAAAAATAAAACAAATTTTTCAATAAAAAATATGTACCCATCAAACACTTTTAATACACCGTAATCGAAAAATATTGATCTTTTCAATAAATACTACAGAAAATAATATTTTTTTTGCACTAAATTTGATATGAGTCAAGTAGCCTATTACTACGGTCATAATCATAATACATAATATATGTCCACTCAATGATATATTGTACGGAGATTTGCTTCAAGTAGTTCTCACAATACCAATCTTATGTCCACTCAATCATAATGTATGGAGATTTACTTCAAGTATTTAAGACTTATCTATAAGCATGTTTTTTAATTTGATACCATATCAATATGATACCCACAATACCCACATCTGGTCTAGGCGTTACCATCCCTGCGAATCCTACGGTTTTAAAATGGATACCTATGTCAGCTAAGATTAAAGTGCTCTCAGAATCTCCGGATAGATATCGAATCGCCTCGTCGTCGAAATGGTATTAACTCGTACCGCACTCGACCTGGATTATAGCTCGCAATGCTTAGCTAAGCTATCGGTGTAAAATTATTTGAGCCTGGCTTAAGGTTAAGTCTTCTTTACTAAGAATTAATGGACACCTTTGTACCGGGAGCTTCGCGGAGTGGCCTTTTTGAGTAGGATATAGATAGGTAGATTTTTATTTGCTCTGATAGTGCGAGAAGTGTGTCATTTTACGTCAGGTCTAAAACTTCGGAGGGCCATCTGCACTAAAAAAACGTCGTACGAGACACGTGCAAAAACGAAATTCGTAACTCGTGTCGATTTAAAACACTTATCGGTCGTGTTTTAAAACATCGCCACTCGTTTCGAATTTCATGTTTTTCGCACTTGTGTCGTAATGTACTATTTTAGATTTCAATTTTATTTTCTTATAGATCCTTAGTAATAAATAAATAAATAAGTAGGATTATTATTTTCGGCTAAAATATATTTCACTAAGTAATTATTTGTTATTTCATAGCCAGGAGGTCCGAGTTTCGAAAGATCGAAATCATTAGTCAAAAATGATCGTTCTTGTTTGGGAAGGATTTCATATTTTGGTCATAATAATTAAATTGGTAGGTTATACTTATTCATAGTAGATAGATACAGAGTACATTACTACTATACTTACATTTAATTGAAAATGTACATATCTTAATAAATCCGCAGCCCCGGCTTCGTCAGGTGGGAACAAGAATTAATCATCATTAATAAACAATAAAACAATCGGCATCAGGCTACAGACATACATAAATTTCGAATAATTATTGCGAACAATCGGCGCCCAAGATGTAAACATCATATATTTCCAATCTGTCTGTATTAATTTGGCCCCTCCTTGAGTATTGAAGATAAAAGTGTGTATCTATTAAGTGCTGTTAATCTCGATGGTCAAGCTAATTGAATGGCTTTTTGGCTATGATCCCCTAGCCTGTTTAATGACATTTGCTTCGGTATTTTTCAATGGGATGGAAACCTTTTAGCTTCTATTTTCCTTACACTTTGACAATGCGCCATTGATCCAAATATCCTACATTGTATTAGAGATATCAAAGTATCTTCATTGAAGATGTCTGGGTGGTCCCTTATCGTATCACATCAAATCACACTACTTTTATCTCGTGAGTATTAAGACAAATATAATACAATGCGACAAGAACAGTAATAAAATAATACTTCTAGAGCTTCAGGGTTCATAAATGAATGTCATAACCCTAATCTTATACATACATCGACATTGTAACCGTATTCGTAATTATAAGTTTGTGTTGTGTACTCTGTACCGAAATTAATTTAATTCATTTATTTCAGCCGAAAGACGTCCACTGCTGGACATAGGCCTCCCCCAATGATCGCCAATATGACCGGTTCTGTGCTGTTTGCCTCCATCAGCGGGTTCCCGCGACGTTGACTAGGTCGTCGAACCATCTTATGGCAGGTCTACCCACACTGCGTCTTCCGGAACGTGGTTGCCAGACCAGCATTTTCTAGCCCCATCGGCCATTTGATCTTCTGGCGATGTACCCAGCCCACTGACACTTAAGTTTGAGAATTCTGTGAGCAGCGACAGTGACTTTGGTCCTCTTTTGGTACTCCTCGTTTCGGATTCGATCACGCAAGGAAACTCCGACCATTGTTCTCTCTGTTGCCTTTTCAGTGACTTTGAGCATTTTGATTAGGCCCATAGTGAGCGCCCACCTTAGTCATCACTGGCAACACACACTGGAGAAAGACTTTTGACTTAAGATACTGCGGTAAATTCGACGAAAACCTAACCGTGTAATAGTATTGTATGTGACTGGTTCATAATGCCTAATTATGAAAAGTTGCACACATAACTTTATCTACATGCATAGGTATAATAAGTTTTCTACAATATGTTTATTTTTGAGGCAGCAAATTATTGGTCACGGTTGTAGCGGCGTCCCGGATTTCTGGTGGTGTTTCACACATTTCAACATCACTGTCTTCGTCGTCATAACTCATTTTTCAGTGTAAATATTTCACAACGAACTCGATAATATTTAACTTTTAAGTCAACAGTCCAAAAAAGTTGGATGTTTGAAACAATTGAAACAAAACAAATGACTGACATTAGTTTTTTTTCATTCATAGACAAGGTAAGGACATGGCAAGGGAAGAGTCGATATTGATTCTCAAATCGATTCTCAATATTCGAGATTTAGAAGAATGTACGGAATATGAATTTTAATGTGAATGAAATTACAAATCGATTAATTCAATAATCGAAATTAAAGTGTGATTTTTCTTTTTAACAGAATGTTCGAAATTTAATTGTGATTAAGATATCCGTTGCCGATATCGTAAAGTAAAAATTATGATACACCCACAGATACAGGTTTCTTAAAGTAGGCTATTTGTTTACCGCCGCTAAACATGTTGTAGACAACTTATGATATGCTGGATGTAGAAAAAATAATATTTCCAACATACATTGAATAAAACCCAATTTCCCGGACCTTTAAACCACGATTCAATTTTAACACTTTAATAGAGTGGATTCAACATAAAACCTGTTTAGCCGCTCCAGGAATATGTAATGAAGCAATCGTTAATGCCCACATTATGCATTCAGCGGGCGGGAAAAATAGGAATATCGTGTCGATCTGCTGTAGGGAGGAAAGGGGGTTATTATGTCGCGTTGCAGGAAGCGAAGGGAAATAGGAAAAAGAAGCAGTGTTTTC
This sequence comes from Thaumatotibia leucotreta, assembly GCA_025490895.1. NCBI lineage: Eukaryota > Metazoa > Arthropoda > Insecta > Lepidoptera > Tortricidae > Thaumatotibia > Thaumatotibia leucotreta. Next base: position 29,591 of record JALPQI010012225.1, read on the forward strand.
ACGGACTATTAATTGTACCTTAGGATCTTAGTCAACACAGAAATACAATCTAGATACTCCAAGTACTCCAACGTAAACTGATAGTCAATCCAAAGCATGACAGAGTGAGTAGGTACTTCAACCAAATAAGTACTAATTATAATTCAGATGTTATTTATTATTTTTATTTTTTAAGTTATTTAATTATTGTAATTTAAATATCATGACTCAAATGCGCATGGCACAACATATTGTACACCATAAACCTGGTAGACCACGGACAGTGACCATAATGAACATGTAACATCTTTTATATTTTACCTGTAGTATGACAATAAATTATTTCATTTCATTTCAAGAAACTTCTTACAAATTTAAATATTATATGTCATATTATACCAAAGAAAAAATGCCGAAGTTTACCCAGGCTGGAGATGGGATTTTAACGTCCTCAACTTTCGCGGAAAATATTGCGAAAAATATGACATGGTATGATTTACATCAAATAAGTATTTATTACGATACGAGATACGAGGTTGAGTCTACTAGTAGAAGTTACTCCATGGAGATACTGTTACCATATCCATGTAGTAACTATACTTACTCGTATCTCGTAAGTCGTATCGTAACAATCATTTGATGTCAAAAAACACCCATTTCCATGCATTGACTGTTGTAGATCCGAGGTTGCCGATTTGTAACATTGTCCATATATCGGATGCTCAAAATACAAATTTACATGGTTAATACCCGTTTTACTACGAATAAATAAAACATGGAAGCAGCACGCCATATTAAATTGCCTTTCAAAAACGGTCCTGAATTTTAGTTGACAAGTGTCACCCCCTCTTCAATGCATCACGATAATGAGTGTCAATATCAACCTATACAAACTTAAATCGACATTTAAAAATAGTTGTGATTGGTTCATCAAAGATTATTCTATAAACATTTGTCAAAGTTGTAGCGCCGAAATATGCGCGGTGTTAAGAAAATCGCTATGTCCTGCCCATCTTGGCACAATTGAACAATTGTTTTCGGGGGCATTTTTGAGCTGGCGTTAGACGTCCATGTTATATATGGTCGCAGCCGTTTTAAAACTTACTAATAATGTAAATTACCATATTAGGTACTTATTTGTCATTTCTTGGTAAAGCTAATACAAAATGCTACAAAGTTAATCGAACAGGATGAAGTTGTTTCGTAAAAGTAAGTACCTGTAACGATAATTTAATGTAAGGTTAACTGAGTATATTCTGAGATTACATTAAAGGGCACTGAATAGGTCTCTCTCACAGCCTTGGGCGTAATATGGCAGTCAATTGGAAAATTGTGAAAGGTTACTTCTCTATTACATCCTCGGAGTAAATGCTAGAAATATCTTTTATTTACCATTATCCTTTGAGGATTTAGTATGGGGAGACGGTATCGCTATAACTTTCCTAACAAAACATTCTGCCAATTTCCGAGGGGGACGAGGTAGCACACATGTAAACGATCTAACTACAAATGCATTTTTTCTTCTCGTTACTACTCACGCACACTTAAACAATACCACAACACTAAGTTAAATTATCACACTAATACAGTAAAATTTCTATGCGGACACAATTTCAAACTATCGACGTAGGTGTAATCGAACCGATTAATATGGCTTTCAAGTGTCTGAAGATTATCGTATCGATATATTTTTCTAAACGTCATAGATTGACGTGCACCTTGGTACTATATATTGTTGTTTTGAGTATTTAAATAAAAGTAAACAGACAATTAGTAACAGTTATTAATTAATCAACCAATTTTAATACAAAACCGCCTGAATGTCTTGCCATAAACCTACTTCAATTGATTATGTTTTCGTTTATCGCGATCTTTGACTACGAAGGCTGTAACTGTAAGGAAAGGTCTGTCACGTGCATTTCGAAATCCGTAAATCAATTATAATATTTAATAAATAATATTAATTAGCGGTTGTGAAAGAAAACAATTTATGTACATACGAGTATTATTTATTTTGTTGTAGTAAGAAAGTTTTAGTTAGCTGGGGTAAAACTCACTGAGGCTTAATTGTGAATACTCGTAAGGATACAATTTGAATACAAGTGCGTAGGTACAAGGTGCGTAGGTGCGTATACATACAAGTTTTTGCAATAAGGCCGGTGATATTGATATTCCTTAGTGATATTTTAGTAAGTACCTAAATACAATTTATAATAGGTCCAACTAGCGTTAAGTACCACTCGTAAAAATGAAGTTATTGAATTCGATAAGACTGTGTTTTTATTTACTTACTGTGAGAACACTAATATACGTAAACACAAGTGTCCGTACCTCGACTATACCTACTCTCGACATTGTGTCATAAAGAGTAACGTTCACATCACTATGTATTTTCGCGCGTAATACGTATTCCAAATAAGCGCAATAAATATTCAACCTTATTGGCTTACATATAAGCTTAACATTAGACCAAGGCAGAGTCTTCTGTCTTACTTGATTCACTAAGTCTGATATTTCCTACAAAATTTAAAGATGGGTAGACCTTATTAACCTTAAATACGAGAATACAATAAATGTCAAACTTTCTCCATCAGTCAAAAATGAAAATACGAATTATGTGCGATATTTTTGGAACCGATTATGCTATCGATTCGCTAGTACTTGATTTTCTTGAACAATTTTATGTAATAAAATGTTGTAATACAAACAAATAAAGGCAAGATATGAAATGGTATCGCATATTTTGTATACATTATGTATTTGAACGAGTTTTGAATCCATACATAGCACATACAGGCATTTTGACGGAGCTTGTTACGGGTACATAACGATTACAAGACTGCGAAGAATCGATTAATGAAATAGTTTTTATAAACAGATTTGGTCAATGTACAAATTCTTGGCCAAAGTCTTTGGCAGAGGGGAAACGATATGAAGCCGACTCCATTACTAAATCCTCAAAGCCATTATCCTTAATCCTATCATTATCACCAGGGCCCGTAATTTCCATGCCGATGGCATCAAACTATTTGGAATCACCCTATATGGAGCGTGACGTCAAATTGATGTCATCGGCATGAAAATTATGGGCCCTGTAGGCTTATGATGGTATCGCGTCATTCGCGTCTAATCGTTTGTCGTCGTTGCCGTCACGTTCTAACTCTAAGAAGTATACAAGTGCGAAAGTGATGC
>JALPQI010012226.1:0-34305 GCA_025490895.1 Thaumatotibia leucotreta
CTAATGTTGACTGTATGTACCACAAAAAAACTTCAGTTGCAACCGTGATTCTTCGTGATTCTTTATGGCTACACTGCTTACTGCTGCTGTGTTTAGTAACTATTTCTTTGATGAATTTAGAGCATGTAAATGAAAAATTTTAACCCTTAAATACGTAATTATTATTTATTATACTGTCGTTGTGGTGAACAATAGGGAGCTAGCTGCTATGCTATTCTCTTATTCACACATTCGACGCTGCGTTCGTCAACGAGCTCGACGTCGAGACAGCCTTGTCTAAAATCCTAGCTGTTTTATTTGACATTAGGAATCGAGGATGTGAGCGAGGTTGTGGGCGAGTTCGTCGCTGTTTTTCGATAGAGAATACGAAGTTCGTACATTAAACGTCAAACTCTCGACGCAGTGTAGTTCCAGCTCACGCCGCATTCGTCGCCGAGCACTAGTGTCGTTTAAAGTACATTAGTGAATACCATTTTTAGGCTCGACGCTGCCGCAGCGCTGTCACAGCGCTGACAGCAAGGCGGTTTCCTTAGTGAATAACACGGCTGGACCCCAGACCCACCTGCCACTTGTCAGACACCATATGCCGGAGCCGCTGGTAGTGTATCACGCCGAAGAAGATATCCGCCTGCATCTCGCGACCGTCGACGCCGCTGTACATGCGCTCGGTGCCGTAGTGGTTGTAGCCGGCCGCCTCCAGCAGCTTGCCGAAATACTCGATGGCGGTGTCCTTCTCGTTGAAGCGGAATGGGGTCGCGTCGTGTACCTGGGAGAAACGTTTTATTAACACCAATGACATTAAATAATAAATGGACGCATAGAGCCAAACAAAAAAACCAAGAGAAGTGGCACTAAAAGTCATTTCTATCATGTTTCAGTTGAAGCTAATAACGCTCACTTACAATAAACTATAATAAAAAAAACTCAAAGAATAAAAAACTTTGGGAAGTGAGCAATAAGTGTCAAATTTGCGAACAACACCGCAAAATAGAAGAAATTTTTTTATGTTTAAGAAATAATGATGCTATACCGTAAGGTGACCAAATGTCAACTGTCAGAACTGAATAGCGGAGCAAAAGGACCGCAATATTTACTTCTGCAGCCCATTTTTTGGGGCCATTTTTTTGAGCTGTTTGAGGATCCACTTATATATTCTAAATCAATGATTAACACCTTTTAATAAAAAGCCTGTGATACGAAGAAGCCTCGTAAACGGCAGCTACTTTCATAAAATTTGCCGACGCCTAATTGTCAGTAATAAAAGGTCCTGTCACGTCTACGTGACGTCAGAAGTGGATAACTCGGTATCGGTACATTTGTTCATTAATGTAATGAATAACCGTCTGAATAGTCCATGCTAGCAACGGTGAAAGCGAGGGACATCCCAAGTGTTAAGTTGTCATAATGTGCAATATTTTTATTTAGAGAAAAAGACGGAATGTATTCTTAGTACTCTTACAATACAATACAAGTCATAATCATTAAACCCCACTACGCCGCTTGAAAAATGCTGCTGGTGAGATATCAACCAAAACGTCTTGAGCTAACAACTTACGTTGCACACTGGAGACAGTGGAGACCTGAATATTACTTGAATTGTGATACTGATAGAGTTGCACTTTGATGTCAATAACAGTTAACGTAAGGGTTTTAGCATTTGTCAGGAATCTTACATGTCCGTGCGCGCTTGCCGCCTTCCCAGCCATGCATTCGATCATCATAGCGATTGTCATACGCGAGGGGAAGCCGTGCGGGTTGAACAGGATGTCCGGAATGAGCCCCGACTCGGTGAAGGGCAGATCCTCGGCCACCCACTTCTGAGAGCAGATGCCCTTCTGGCCGGCGCGTGAGGCGAACTTGTCGCCGACCGTCGGGTTACGCTGTAAAAACCAAAGTTGCTGTAGTCTGGGAAAAAATATCGGAGTAATAGTTGAAACAATAATTTATTTATGTGTAATATTATGTATGTATGTAATGACATTTATTTATATACTCGTATGTCTAATTTAGAATTGTTGGTATTCCCTTTTGAAAGTAAAATTTTCCTTTTTCTACTACCAAAATTTTGTTGTCTTCTCTCCTCTAAAAGTTTGTCTGAAAGAGATCGCTCTTTAGCGATATGGCCGCCTTTGTGGACTCTGCTTATTGTAAGGCTTGTTCACGAAATAAAGTAGCCATTGCTGTATAATTCTTTTTTTACCATACCTTTGTATGGGTGTTATTACAAAGAAGGGCTCTTTGCCTATCTTCTCGGACGCTGTGGTTGATATAATTTATATCAATTTCTCCATAATTATGGACTTTTATTTAAAGTTCTGGATTTAAGTAGTGTCTCTTCTTATTTTATCATTTTGGGTCATTTAATTTCCCTATGGGTCTTAACTAAACTACAATACTGATACAATAATAAACTGTGAATCTCGTGTCTACAATTTTTATTAACTATTTCAAGTCTAACATTGTTGAAATCGTCTCTGAAGTTCTCACTTTTTTGGGCCTGAACTTTTGCATTAAGCATTATCTGAAGTTATTTTGATTTTGACCACTTTTCAGCGAATGCTTTTGGATATTGGATTCTTAAACATAAAACAGAAGAATCAATTTACAGTCCCATGGCTGTTAGAACTACATGGGACTATTGTGTAACAGTAGAGACTATTTATATTGTTTTTCTGTACTTTTTTTATCGTTTGAGGTGTGCAAGTGTTGTATTGAAAACAATAATCTTAACTTAAGTAAGAAATACGGCAATACTCGTATGGTTGGTTACGTGTATGTGATACAGTGGCCTATATTGTGTTCCACAAATGTTCACTTTAGAAAGAACATGTGTATGTTGTGATGTGATAATGCAATGAGAATCAGAGATGTACAAGTAATCATAGCAAGTGAAATATAATTCAATTGACACCTTCGGCCCATGAGCGTATTGCTCATTTCTTTCTACACAGGAATACCGTATTTGAAATCTGAGGTATCAAATTAGTTACCCAGGTAGTAGGGTCCCAGTTGACGCTCGACTCTGCGATACACTACGTCGTATTACGTATACTAAATCGAATCGATATCGAATGTAAACTTCCAGCACGGTTCCATAATACGACTTAACACTCTCACTGCCACATCAAAAACCTAGGTTATCTTGCACGCCAACCTGTTGTACAATGTTCGCTACTTCAATTCCAAAAACGCCAATATGGTTCGAAATACGGCAATATGGTTATGTGTATGTGATACAGTGGCCTATATTGTGTTCTACAAATGTTCACTTTAGAAAGAACATGTGTATGTTGTGTGTATGTGTGCTTCTATTAATATCCCAAATAACCTGTCCTATTTAACGGAAATCAATAAAAACACGGTGTACAATTAACGCCTGGCTATGTAATCGACTCCTGACATGCAGGCTGGCATGCAGGAATAGCCTTTGTTTATGTCCTGGCACTGTAAATAGTATAGTGATAAGCTCCCTCACAGAGTCTGCGGCATGTGAACAAAATTACCGATAACTCCCCAGTGGCGCTCTTGGCATTGAATGTGTTAATGGACTTATTATCAATTAAATATTGGATACGATGCAAACTATTATCAATTAGGTAATCAATTATAAATATGGGCGCAATATTAATTAATAGCTACATTGCACGTACAAATTGTATGTGTGAAGTAATTAAATTTTAATGTTACTTTACCAGCGCGAAACAAATCAATTTCACTAATTAATAGAAAGAAGTGAAGGTATAAACGTGAGTTTATGTGAAACACGTTCCACGTATTCCGTATGTTTTTAGTGTTCCGTAGCCAAAATGGCAAAAACGGAACCCTTATGGACATACCTGGGATAACTGGGGGCAAGTTATAGGGATTTGATATCGATTAAAAAGATGTCGATATAATTATAATAAAAGATGTGCTTATTGAACATTCTCGATTACAGTACAGAGGTTCGATGTCATATCTGATATGGGACCTCTTGTATGCAGATGTCATTTTAATCAAAATGAGAATTTAAATATTGATATTTTAATATTAATTGGATATTTTGAAAACTATTTTAAATTAAACGCGTAACTACCCGATTAAATTTATTTTTTATTTTAATTGAAGAGGAAGTGCCTAATATTTATTTATGCCGAATCACATTTTGATGTTGTCATTCACAGTAACATCGATATATTTTTAGTCGATAAAATATTTTGCTACATCACTTTCGTATAAATGCCCCGAGTTATCCCAGGTATGCTTATGGATGAGTCATGCCCGCCAGTCATAGCAGATTTACTCGGAAACTCTAATTCCGACTGTAATATTTACCAATTATGTATTGATTGAAGTTTGTTTAAGGAATTGCCTTCAATATTTTGACGCAAGTCACTTTAAGTCGTTCATTCACTCACAAGTTTTTTTTCAATTAGTACCTTATTTAGATGTGTGTGTAATCATTCACCTCGACTCTGGTGAAATTCCCTATACTATTGTATGTAATTAAATTTGATAGGGACATGACATGTGTTGATTGTGTTGTATGCACCGCGACAAAATTATGGTTTCTCCGTACATAATGGAATTTTTATTTTGATGTAAATGAGCGTGTGGGGCATCAATGGTAAGGTCTTATAAATAAATGAATTAAAGTTTCCTTTAAGACGTGTTACAGATGTAGTGAGAAATGACTTGCCTTCGGAAACGTTCGTCAACGTCATGCTGTTTCAGTCTATCTCACTGAGACTGAAAGTAATAGCTGTCATGCTACTTCAGTCAGACTCGGTGACACTGCCTGAAACAGCATGTGTTTACGAACGTTTCCGAAGGCAAGTAATTTCTCACTACACCTGTACTTTAGTTAATCGTTTTCGAGATATCAGCTATTAAAGTCATAAACCCGTCCTTCCCGCCCCTCCATATTCTAAACTAGAGTATAAAAATGGAGGTGATGACTGAGGCATATTAATAAGCTGAAAGACGTCCACTGCTGAACATAGGCCACCCCCTTGCCTAAATCTTATTGATCACTCGAATTTTTGCAAATAGTTTATTTAAGTATATTCAAATGCCTAAAAGTACATATTATAGGTTATGTACAGTCACGTCTAATAATATGTACATTTCGGAACGTATGTCAAACGCATAAGGATTAAATCGTATACATATTATTAGAGAAGACCGAACATAGGAAAGAATATTTATTGCCTTCTATAAAACATGATTGTTATGACATTAAAGATCTCTTATTTATTTGATGAACCATGGTTTTATCTCTTACAATACACATATTGGAACATATTTCAAACGTAGTTAAAGAGAAGAGATATATTAAAAAGCAATAATGCCTGCCCTTTTGCACGGTTCAACAACGAAAGAGCTACACACGTATGCAACTACATATTTGAGAAATGTGTATGTTACGCTGATTACCTACGCTTACGCTGAAAACGTGGACTGAATTGGTAATCTATATAAGGGTCAGTACCAAGGTAACTGATTTCACAGGGAAACTGATTTATGAGATTCGCTCGATGACACCCGAAGATTGATACTTAGGTTTTGCTATGGATTTGATACTTCTTAATCTACATTCGTCAGGACGATGTTGTCGCGTATGGTCCCGTTCGCATATCGTCTCGTTGGCAACTTGACCCGTTCGCAATTTGCCCCGTTGGCAATTAGTCCCGTTCGATGTTCGTCCCCTTGGCAATTCGTCCCATTCGCAAATCGTCCCGCAAACGCAGCTCATGAGATGACTCGATGATGATATGACTTTTTCTTAATTTTGATATTTTGATAGCGAGTTAATTATAATACATTATGGTGTGGCTTATTTGTGTAGTGTTTGACGCAAATAAAAAAAACCGGCCAAGTGCGAGTCGGACTCGCGCGCAAAGGGTTCCGTACCATTATCAATTTATTATTAAAAAAATACAGTTAAATCAACCTACCTCAAAAACTATAGGAGATAATTTTATCAAACCAAAAATCGTTGATAGAGTTTATTAATGTGCATACCATATATTTTTTTCAGAATTTTATATCGCGTAGTTTAAAAAATAGAGGGGGGGGACACATTTTTTAGACTTTGAGACCTGATATCTCGAAAACGATGTGCTTAAATAAAAATGTGATGTATAAACCTTCATATCATTTTCAAAGACCTTTCTATTAATACCCCACACGCTTATGTACAACTAAAAAAAAAATTCTATCCCTCAGTTACATGTATGGAGGGCCCCCACCCCAATGGTTTTTTTTTACAATTTAGTATCACATTCCTGTAGCGGTTCATACAACACATATCCTTACCAAATTTCGTTACTGTAGCATTTATAGTTTCCGAGTAAATTGGCTGTGACAGACGGACAGACGGACAGACGGACAGACGGACATGACGAATCTATAAGGGTTCCGTTTTTGCCATTTTGGCTACGGAACCCTAAAAACGATCGTTAAGATTCTCGCCCTAGGCCCCGGAGGGTTAAAGAAGGGATAAAGAAGATTTACTACCTGTATACGGGGATTTATCTGAGTTAACCGACAGACATGAAAGTTATATGCATTTTACGTCATAATTCACAGTATACGGAACGAGTTAATATAATATAACACGTTACTTGTACATGCATCGGGTACTTCAATTAAGAGTTTCACCTACATGACGATTTTGACGCGAAGATTAGTTTTTAAATTCGCGTATCCTTTCACTTGTCGACATCTGAAATCACTTTGATTAACGTGTAGCGAATGTCCATGAAAACAAATGGCATTAGAGCGTAGACAACCGTGCGGTAATAATAATCGTTAGCATACTCTATCAACTGAACCTAACTAGCTGGCTGTTAATCTGCTGGGTAAACATAAAGCCAGCAATGACTCAGGTATCTCTATGGCAATCATAGACGAAAAATAATAGTACATTGTGCATCAAGGGAGGTAAGTACGGAATTTCTAACGAGAGTGCTAGAAGCCCGACGCCGTTAGGCGGAGGGCTTTTATGACTCGAGTTAGTATTCCGCTTACCGACCGTGATGCATACAATGTATTTCATCACACTTGCCGACAAAAAAACAAGTTTTAAGACATAATATTATTAAATGACGTACTGACATTTCTATTACTCCCTAGGGAATTTCACTTTTCTATTACTCCCGCTACGCAAGCAAGCAATGGCGCGCTTAGACAGCAAGTGTGATGAAAAAGTAAATGTGAGCATTTTAGTAAAAACGTCCCACTTTCTTGCTTGTAATAAGGGTGCTTAGACATTTAATTCGTATAAAGATAAAAGCCAATTCTGTCCTTATCCTAATTGACAAACAAGGGACGTTAGTCCGTGGGCTAGTCGGCCTGAAATTAGAAAACGGTATAATTTGGGGGTACCGAGTGTCCTTTTTATAGTAGTTAGATATATTCATAAGGATGTTAAAAAAAGTATGATAGACATCTCAAAGTGTCTCTAATAGGCATACGGGCTATTTCAAGATTTCCGTTGTATGACAGGTATGGTTAAAATTAGGAGGTACAAATTTTCCTTTTCACGGCTGTTAGGTAAGCTTATAAAAACGTCAAAAATACAAGATTGCTATTTATAAGTGCTACCTAACAAAAATGGGGGCCAATCAAAGATGGTGGATCTCAAGTTTTACAAAATCAAGTATATCTCGAGAACTATTAAATATATCTAATTAAATTACTCTCTTGAACAAAATTAAAGGCATATCTGTAAGCTTTATATTTTGCATATACACCATATTGCTAAAACCAACCAATAATTAATTATGAGTTATGACCAAATTTATGAAAATTTCGTGATTTTAATTTTTTTTGTGTCGTGTTTTTACATAGCAGTCATGACGCTAGAAAAATTAAATATTTTGAATGCTTTTTAACATTTCCAGTCTTTTTGTCATAACAACAATTTGTTAAAATTATTTATTTTAATTATTTTTTAAGGGATAGGTTATTTCGCCAAGTCTATTCTTATACTTTGATTGCCAGGCAAAAGGTGTGGTAATATTAAAACACATTGTGGTAGCATTGTAATCAAAAAGAAATTTTATGGCGAGTTACGTCGAAAAACTTATTTCGAAAAAAAGGCTGATTATCTCTGAAACCAACCCGAATCCAGGAAATTTTATATAACATTAAAGACTCTAAATAAGGTCAGGAGTTCAGCATTATAATCTTTTGGAATGCTCGCGAGCAATCCTGTATGTGCCATACCTACTTAAACAAATGTTGTTATTTCTTTATTGTTCATCTTCTTGCTTTCTTATCTCATGACACATTGATCCCAGAGGAAACATGCGTATACTTTTTTGTAGAGAATTTTACGTAGAATACTTATGTCCTAGAACGTTTTTTACTATAAGCCACGGTTTAAGAGTTATTTACGAAAAATTAAAAATAAGGACCTTTACACCCCCCTCCCCCCGTTAGCTCCACCCCTAACCACCAGTACTTTTAGTACGTGGTTTAAAACACCATTCCCTACAACTATGCCAAAATTCGCTTATACACGAGTTTTTTCCCCCAACAGGCAGCTTTTGGTCTTCGTTAGGTGGGCTAATAGATGTCATTCATTTCATTCATTCCATTCCAAGCTTTAGTGAATTTACCTGTACGTGAACTAAACATACCAGTATCCGCAACATGATGCAAGCCTTCTTGGGTGCGTTAGGGCTGAAGTCCCCACACAGTCGCACGCTGTCCACGAACACCTCCTCTTTGCCGTGAAACCGGGACGTCACGTACATGCTTCTTTCGCCGTCGTAATAACTGTCCATAAATACGGAAAAGTAAGTGTTAAGGTGCGTTTAAACATAAAGAGCATTCGCTGTTCTAGCGCCCGTTCTACGAAATCAACCAATCACGTTTTGTGTACCGATCGAATTTCGTAGAGTGGGAGGTTAGAACAGCGAATGCTCTTTTAGTTTGAACGCACCTTAAGGTCTTAGTGGCGAACCTCATTGGTGCGTTCGACGGGTCAATCGGAAACGAATGATTAGTGCTGTCACAATTAACTTCTGTATCCATTGCATTGAAGCTAATAGAGGCAGAAAGATAAAATTCGGACGTTTCCGCGAAAATCTTCACTATATCTGTACATGTTTGTAAAATGAGTATAAAGATATAAGTACTTCTTTATTCATAAACGATCGATATTCATAAAGTATCGGTTGTCCCTTTCAATCTTATCAATAAGTCTATAAGACCGACAGGAACATACAATACTTACCGGCTTGGTATAGGTTGAGGTGCCAGAGTTGAGTAACACACACATTTAAATAAAGTACTAATTGAAAAAAAAGTAGTGAATGAATGACTTAATGACTGCGTCAAAATATTAAAGCAAATCCGTTGAACAAACTTTTTGGTTAACCTTACCTACAGTTGCTATTAGATTTCCTGTCAGTACGAAAAACGAACACTAATTCCAAATGCCCCTTGTGTCTGGTGGAATAACTACTCAGACGACCGGAACAATGGCAATAACGGTCAGAAAAAAGTTGATTCACCCGTTTACATGACACGTTGTTGTGCGCGTGACCTCAACTCTCGTGGAACTAGGTATTTAAGTTAGACACTGGAGTGCTGAGCGGTCGACTCCCGACCGATCTGAAAAATCCCCACGTGCCGAACGGCCGGCTCCCGGCCGATTCGTTATTGCGTATTTGGCGCGAACATTTAAAGCTTGTGCGCACATTTAAGTTGCGTTATTTCTAAAAACATATGTTTTTAACGGAATTAATAGCCTATTTCATACTTATTATAACGCTGCGCGATTTTTACATAAGCTTCATACATTAACACACAATAATCGTTAAATTTGTAACTCCCGCCAATTTTTCGTTGACCACCCGTCGGACCTCCTGGCATTTGACTATTTTCGCGCAAAATGGCGCCGCCACCTGACAGCTTTTTGACGTACAGGTGTAGTGAGAAATTACTTGCCTTCGGAAACGTTCGTGAACACATGCTGTTTCAGGCAGTGTCACCGAGTCTGACTGAAGTAGCATGACAGCTATTACTGTCAGTCTCAGTGAGATAGACTGAAACAGCATGACGTTGACGAACGTTTCCGAAGGCAAGTCATTTCTCACTACATCTGTAACGGTCCTGCCACCCGAAGGGCTAGGATACATTTATGTTTAGGGATATTCACCAATAAATAGGGTCGTCGGTCATGATCCTTGCGCCGACGGGCGGCAGGCCGTCCTCGTCGAGATGCGCGGCCAGCGCCGGCTTGGACTCGTCCCGACAGAAGTAGACCGGAACAATGGCAATAACGGTCAGAAAAAAGTTGATTCACCCGTTTACATGACACGTTGTTGTGTGCGTGACGTCCCCTCTCGTGGAACTAGCTATAAGTTAGAATACGTTTATGTTAAGGGATATTCACCAATAAATAGGGTCGTCGGTCATGATCCTTGCGCCGACGGGCGGCAGGCCGTCCTCGTCGAGATGCGCGGCCAGCGCCGGCTTGGAGTCGTCCCGACAGAAGTAGCACGTGTTGTTGGGCAGCTCCGCCATCTCGGACTTGTACACCGTGCCGGCCGCGAACCCGCGCTCGTAGGCTGACTTGTTGATTATCATCGCGTCTTCCATGTCGTAGCCCTGGTCAATTGTGAAATTTAACACGTTCGCCTCCGGTACTGTTTCACTAAGTGCTAATACTATACCGATCGAAATTATCTGATAGAACTCCTATGCCAGTGACACGAATGTGTGACCGAAAAGATTCTACTCCTATGCCGGCGACACAGCACTGTGTCAAAAACGTTCGTATTTTTATGCCACTGGCATAGGAGTGAGAACTTGATTGATGCTAGTGGCATAAGAATAAGATTACTTTGATCACGTATGTGTGTCACTGGCATAGGAGTACAGTTTTTTCGGTCACATATGCGTGTCACCGACGTCGAACGTGTTAAGTTAGGGGCCCTATCCTCAGTTAATTTACTTTATACTATTCGATGAGTTCGACGATTTATTGCACAGAATTAAAGTGCTCTCGGACTTATTTGTTAGCATTTTTATATAAACCTTATTATTCCTGTGACTGTACTTCGATTATATTATTTTTATTGCCATAATTTACTACTGTGACGTAAAATATAAAAATAATAAAAAACATTATGCCCTAGAGTATAATGACGCATCTACGGCGCGCATCGCCTGTACGCCTTACCGATGTGATGAAAACAAATATTAAAATATTACTATTAGCCAATTTTAATACGGTTTTTTATCGATTTACGTTTACTACTGCTACTGATCAAAGTTTTATTTAAATATCGAAAGATTGTTAAAATGATGCCATTTGGTGACGGCAGTGAGAATACAAATCATTCGACACCACCTTAAGGCGTGACCGTGAGTGTCGTAATAGGGTATCAACTAAGGGGTTGAAGTGTTCATATTGACTAATTCGTCTATAGAGGATTTATGATAGGCAGCAGAATCATCACAGTGGACACACTACTGCGATCTCTAATCCGCTTACAGAGCGTGACGATTACTAACAGGCCGGAAGAGCGGCGTGGCGGGCGTCTGCAAGCGGTACAGCTTGGTTTCCGCATTCGTGAGCCACGTGTGGAGTTTTGACATTACTATCAGACAGCAAGACTTATTCTTCGAATAAAAGTTTGTTCAAATCGACCCTAAACGAAGTTGCCACAAGATTGTAGGCGTTACCGTGTAGGATATAACGGCGACAATGGCATTCGTGCCGCAGGGGTAGTCGTCGAGGCCGATGTTGTCGTAGTGCGTGGGCCGGAAGAGCGGCGTGGCGGGCGTCTGCAAGCGGTACAGCTTGGTTTCCGCGTTCGTGAGCCACGTGTGGAGTTTTGACATTACTATCAGAGAGCAAGACTTATTCTTCGAATAAAAGTTTGTTCATATCTACCCTAAATGAAGTTGTCACAAGATTGTAGGCGTTACCGTGTAGGATATAACGGCGACAATGGCGTTCGTGCCGCAGGGGTAGTCGTCGAGGCCGATGTTGTCGTAGTGCGTGGGCCGGAAGAGCGGCGTGGCGGGCGTTTGCAGGCGGTATAGCTTGGTCTCCGCATTCGTGAGCCAAGTGTGGATAGGCGTGCCCATCGTTTGTTTACCCATCTGGCACTGGTACATGTTGCTGTGGAGTCACAATTGAAATATTCAGGGACAACTTTGCACACATCTACTGGGCACTGGGAGACAATATACTTACCTAGAAACAGGAATACAGGGTGAAACATGAGTCATGAACACTTGAACAGTAACACGTTTTTCTAACTCTATAAACAACTAACAATTAATAGCCTCACAAGTTACTTAAAAATTGACAAGTTATTTTAAGTATTTAAACGGGTTTATGTTTTTGTATTTTTTGGCTTTAGGATATCCAAAAGGATTTTTAAGACAAATTAGGGCTGATTTTTCAATCTCCAGTTTACAGTGTCTGTCAGATAAATTTTAGCTCTGTCTTTTTTTGACTGATGACCTGAGAAAAGGACCGCGATCATTTTAACTAACGGATACTTGGTACTATCTAAGGATTGAAAAATCGGAAATTTTGTCATTTCGAGTAAAATTTATAATTTCATAAACACACCTTAAAAATTTAATAAGCCACATTAAACACAAAAAATATTTGAAAAACATGACTGTTTCTAAGTAACTTGCGGGGCAATCAATTGTTAGTTGTTTATAGAGTTAGAAAAACATATTACTATTCACGACTCATGTTTTACCCTGTATATTCATAACAGGCACTCTAGTGCCATAATGTGTAATAGAGTCACTTAACCGACCCACCATAAACATAATACATAATGTAACGTGTTGGATCTGTATCCCCACGAAAGCCTACCAAAAGACTCACTGTCTAAAGCGAGATACGGAAGGTTTTTTTTGTCAGGACATACAGTAAAAATAAACAATGCTTAATATCCATCGATAAGTAAAATAAGTACTTGGCCGTTTCTTTGTGAACTTGGGAAACTATTTACAGACAATAACTACAGTCAACATCTATACGACTAGTTTTCTAGTATTCCTATCTATGGGTTATTTCCAATAATTATCATAATATTCGCCATACTGAGAATATGTATGGGGAACCAGAAATCATAATTTACAATCTCAAATATGGGATATTACGCAATCGATCACTATACTTTTCTCCAGGCATATAACAGAAAAGAACAGGCCAAATTTATTTCACAGATAGGTATATTTTGGTATATTTTATTTGGGGATCATAAAACAGGCCCTTGGTCTTGTACTTGGAGTGATGGGTGATGGATGCTTACCGTGGTGATTGGTTGCAGTCTGGCATGGGCACCAACATGGCTAGATTGCTCATGAAGGCTGATTTCGATAGCTCCAAGTGTGTCGTTTTGCCTGTAACAATAATAGGTCCACGTAAAAAACTATATGTAAGTTAAATTATATGTTAAGTGATAATAGGTTTTGGAGCTATAGGGATTTCATTTCGATCATTATTATTGAGATCGATAGATATTTGTGTTTACTTATAGAAAATTCTGAGTTATTTACTGAATATTGCATTACTTTGTGGACATTTTCATTAAGAAGGTAATTTTCAAAGTCAGATATGGAAACAATATTGATTTTATGCTGTGAAAACCGTACCAAATTGAAACTTTATACGTATTAATTGGTTTATTGTATTATCGATAACGACAGTGAAAAAGGAATAAATAATATTTCTTTAGGTATGTCGAATAAGGTGACAACAACATCGATACCATTTTTGATCGATTAAATATTTTGATATGTATATCACTTAAGTATTCGTTCCGCGAGTTTGCAAAACTATGATTATTGGACCCCGTTATCTCATCGCACTGACGTTAATATTCCATGGGGGTTCAATATTAAATTTTTCTATAGTTAGAATATCAATACTTTTGTAATGCATCAATGTGTTTGATTTTTCGCCGATTAAACCTGTGTTTATAGTCAATACTTGTAGAAAGACATTAAAATTAAAACGATAAAGTGAGTTAAAATAAATTTGAACACAATATACAGCACCCACATTAACCAGAACGTTTCGTTGCAATTAATTGCAATGCTGTTCGTTTAATTGCAAAAATCAATCACATCGATATCGAGCGACAAAAAAATCCTTCGACACCTACAGAAAAGTAATGTCAGAGCGACTAGATATCGGGGCGTAATGATGATGAGGAAGGCAACCTGAGAGTTTCAAGTCAGTACCTTTGTAGATCTCCTGGTGAGAGACGGCAATGTCGAGATAGAGTTGTTCCATGGTGCCAATGAGCTCGAGCTGCCCCGTGGCCAGGTTTATGACGGGCCGCATCATGCGCGCCTCTGTTGTCATTAGGAACACGCCCGGGTACTGGCCGTTGATCTAGAATAATTCAGACGTCAAAACCATTTCTTTTTATACTTACGTATTTCGCTTTCGATTGGGTTAGTAGGAGCCCCGATATTAGCAAGTCGAGCAGTCGAGAGAAATAGTGTAGAACAATCTACAGCATAGGGAACTCACAGATTTTGGATCACGAGCCCCATCGGTTTTTCAAATGAGCTACAGAAATACACCATTCAGCAGCGACTATAAGCTTATTTGTAAAGTCAGTTCCAAGTCGAAATGGTATGGATGTGCTGACCGGTATCCGGTACTTAACGCCTAACATGCCAAGTTAAGAATACGGAGGCGCCTGGTGACAATGGATTTAATTAATTTTACTTTTATTACTAAAGTTCTTAGTTTCATTTGCAGACGTTTCTGTTTACTTAATATGTTTATATTACGTAACTATCACTTGATTTACGTGGTAAATCAATCATCATGTTTCGATACTTAACAAGAATCTTTATCTGGAGCATCGTCCACATTGGGGACGATATAAAATGTAAATTGATAACTTGTTGCTATGAACGAATCGAACACCATCAAACCGGAGAGCTCTCAGAAACCGCAACAATGGTAAAACAGTGCAAGACAATTACCAGTTTCTTAGGTATGACCACAATCTCGGTGCTGATCGGGACATCGTCGCCCTTGATCTTGAGCGTCCGCAGATACGTAGTGGACTTGTGCACCGTGTCCTCCGAGAAATAGCCCACTAGCCGCCCGTCCACGAACACGGGATACTTGTACTCGTCCGTGGACAGCGGCGACTGCGACACGGTGCTGATCGGCTCCATACCTAAAATAAATATAATGTACGTACATACAAAAAATCACGCTTTTTTTCACAGAGGGATAGGCAGAGATTCCATTTATTACGAACCTCGCTAACTATTTTCGCCTTACTCACTTTCATAAAGTTCCTCAACATGCTCGTGTGTTTACGATACTTCTGACCTGACCTTTTCAAATATTTCCCTAATAATGTTCGCCTAGATCTTCCCCTTCCATGTGATTATTTCACTGTTTTCTAATAATTATACTCTTTGTCAATCTTCCTTCATTCCTCATCTCTGCATGCCATGTTACTCCATCGACGAATTTAGGAATAGGATTTCATTGATTCACACACAATAATTATCTAAATTTTATTATAAAATGAATTATTCCATAAAATAGATTTATTAGGAAGTTTTTTCTTCACCTGCTTTTTTCCCGTTAATTGTATTATCAATTTAATTTATACAGGGTGGTCCAAACCTTGACGTCAATTTTTTTTTTAGATTCCTAACGTCATGAGCTATCAGAATGTACCCCATATATGTTAGCCGATTTTTTGTAGTTTTCGAGTTATGAATTTTTGAAAAAAATTTTTTGAGAAATTCTGGAATGATGAAATTTATAAACAAAAAAAAAACTGTTGGGTTTTTTAACTAGTTTCTTTTTGTAAAAGTATTACTACAAATAAAGCATTTACTGACAAAAAAATTTGCGTCCTCACTTTGATACAAGTAGGATAAAAAAATACTAAATTCAAAATTTTACGCTAAAAACGCATCAAAATAGTATTAATGTACGTAAATAAAAAAATAAAACATAACCATCTCATCATTAAGTATCACTTTTTTTTTCTTTTACGAAGGTTTAAGGTCTAGGTCTTTAGATTATCAACAATCATTGGGAAATGTTTTTTTTTTATTTACGTACATTAATGCTATTTTGATGCGTTTTACGTAAAATTTTGAATTTGGTATTTTTTATCCTACTTGTATCAAAGTGAGGACGCAATTTTTTTTGTCAGTAAATGCTTTATTTGTAGTAATACTTTTACACAAAGAAAATATTATAAAAACCCAATAGGTTTTTTTTATCAATAAATTTCTTCATAGCAGAATTTCTCAAAATTTTTTTTTTTAAATTCATAACTCGAAAACTACAAAAAATCGGCTAACATACATGGGGTATATTCTGATAGCCCATGAAGTAGGGAACCTAAAAAAAATTTTTTTGACGTCAAGGTTTGGACCACCCTGTATATTTCTGCCTTGTAATTGGAATTTATAATGTTCACATGTGTACCTATCTATATTCTAATTATGTAATTTTGACCTGTAATTATCTTTTTGAATAAATTAATATGAATATGCATGGTACAATTGTGTTTGTCAGAATTTAGGTGGACGATATCTAGTTATGATATGTCCAGTGGACTACTGAGCCACCTCGCGACGAAATTGCCGCTAGTGGCAACTTGGTAGGTGTGGATGCGCTTCTCCCGAGGTATCTCGCGTCGCCGCTAGTTCAGTGTGAACCAGGGTGCGGGTGCGTTATTGATTGATTCTTTACAAAACGTTAAAAATCGCAGTCAGAAGTAATTGTGCTCATAATCATCACCACCAGACCGTGAGCGCCCACTGTTGAGCATAGGACTCTCTTCGCGTACGCCATCCGTCCCAGTCTTGTTGGGCTTTTGGGCTCATTATACTTTATTCTTTAAGCATTGACGATTTGGTATAGCATGGTGCAACAAGGATAGTTATATAAGCGGGTGAGCAAACTGAAGTGGCAGTGGGCGGGACATGTTTGTCGAAGAGACGATGGCCGATGGAGCAGACGAGTCTTGGAGTGGGGACCGCGAACGACTCGCCCGGTGGGCCGCCCTGCCGCCAGATGTACCGACAATCTAAAGAAAGTGGCGCGAATTGGGGAAGGCCTATGTCCAGCAGTGGACGACTATGGGCTGATGATGATGATGATGAATTTCAAGAAATGGAATGTGTTAACTTCAATGTGGGAGCAGCATGAAAGTTGTATTTCATGTCATGTGTCATGAATTTTTCAATGTAAGCGAATTTAACTTACCACATTGCTCCAGCACAGAAGGCAGCTGTGCGACTTTCTTGGGGTCTGGATGTTGCGTTACCTGTTACCAATGAATAAAGTAATTATATGTATACGTACAATATCAAATCAATAAATACAGCTTTCTCGTATCTGTCAGCAGCAGTCGGTCATAAAATCTATCAGATCACGAAATTGCTACGAACAAATAAAACATGGAAGCCGCACGCCATACTAAATTGACTTTCAAAAACGGTCCTGAATTTTAGTTGGCAAGTGTCACTCCCTCTACAATGCATCACGGTAATTAATGTCAATGCCAACCTATAAAAACTTAAACCGCCATTTAAAAATAGTTGTGATTGGTCCATCAAAGTTTTAATTGGCTATATTCTATAAACATTTGTAAAAGATGTTGCGCCGAAATATGCGCGGTGTTAAGAAAAGCGCTATGTCCTACCAAGACTGGCACAATTGAACAATTGTTTTTGGGGGCATTCTTGAGCTGGCGTTAGACGTCCATGTTTATATATGGTCGCAGCGAAATTGCTACTCTGTTTTTTGCACTCAAGAGGAAACATTACATTCTCCTTAGATTTATGTGTAATTATTACGGTAAAACTAATTGAAAATGTACTCTTTCTGATCAGATTTTTTTTAAAGAGATATCGTCGGTTGAGAACCAAAACTCACTAAGTAAAAAATACCTACTTGAAATAGATATCGTATTTAGGTTCTGATTCAATACTGACATAAGAGGTTGCTAAGAGTAGTGACAGTTTTTATAGTGAGTTTTGCTTGTCAGCCGACGATATATGTAAAGGTGAAGGAATCTATGGCAGAAAAAGTACCAAAAAACCTCATTGTCACGTACCTGCGCAGACATGGTGAGGTGGTTGAGCAGGCCGCAGGGCGCGCCATCGGGCGTGTGCACGGGACACACGAAGCCCCAAGCGTCCGGCAGCAGCTGCCGCGCCTCCGTCGTGCGCATCTCCATGAAGAACGAGCCGCGGTGGATGGCCCTGCCCAGTCGGTTACATCATTAGTCAATAGTCAAACATTTATTTGCTATAAAACACACAGTGCATGCAAATACAGGTAAAAATAGATTAGGTACATTTAAAACATTAATACATTTTTTATACATTTGAAACAGATATTCAGTTTCATTAAAATGTCCAACAATTCATATAAAATAATACAAAAAAAAAATAATAATAATTTACCACGTCAAAGAATTCAAATAAATTTAAACATAAACTCAATATAAATTAATTAACTAAATAGAAGAAGGTAACATGTCATATACATTTGTCAAAAAAATTTGCATAATATTCATTAATGGAATAGAATGGGCGTGTTAAAAATATTCCTTTACTTTCTTGTCAAAGGTTTTTAAGTTCTTAATGTTTTGCAAATTATCAGGAAGTGCATTGTAAACTCTAATGGCTGTGTTGTTCAAACTTTTGTCAAAGTGGATATAATGGATGTCATTTAAAACTAATCTATTTCTATTCTTAAGATTGTGGCTTTTAGTCATACCTTGCTGAATATAGTTTTTTTTTCATTCGTGAACGCACATCGGAATTCTCAGAGGGAAATTATTTGACAAGTAGGGAGTTCCCATATCGATAATAATCGACGGTTTAGAGGCAGAACCAACTATTGCGGTAAAACATCTTTTAGCAAATAGTGTTCTCTGCCATTAGCATAAAATACGATTTGTCAAAACCAACTTCAAGGAAGTAGTTGGTTCTACCTTTAACCCGACGATATACATGTCAAATAATTTCGCTCCGTGGATTCCGATGTCTGTTCATGAACATTATTGAATTCAGTACTGTGCATCGGTATTCGGAATGAGACCATAGACATACTTAATAGCTGGAAAGTCAAATCAACATCTTATTTCGAACTGTCAAATCTATCGCCACTGTGAAGTTTTATAATAATATGAAATACACAAGTGACGTCACTTTCGTATACTGGCAAATTAACTTTATGCAGGCATGTATTGCTTGCCCTTAGAGAATGGTCAAAGGCGCCTAGCCTTGTAAGGGATTGCATATACCCGAGAAAATTGACCGGTTGTTGCTAAGACCGAGTGGCCGAGAGGTACAGGCATCAGCCGCGAAAGCTGAGTACGTGGGTTCGATCCCCACCTCAGACCTTAGGTGATCTTGGTCGTTTTTCTTTGGTATATGACATCTAATAAATATAATTTAACTTTACTATTTTAAATTCTTACGTTGTTTCTTTTTTTTCTAAGACTTGGCTCGCATATATATAATTCCTGTGTGTAGTTTTCTTACTACAAAGTCTAGTTTGATTTTACCGCATGTTGTTCGAACATATGAAAATATTGTAAATTCAGAACCCTATAGCATACACAACTAGAATGTTCTACTAACTTGAAGTGCGACATGTATCTCATGCGGTTGATATTCTCGGCGACGATGGTGAGGCCCTTGTACTGCGGCAGCGACACGTGGTTGGACGGCGCGTTGCCGGTCGCCAGGAACGTCTCCATGCGCTGTTCCAGGCTGCCTATCGTGCGCATTATCATGTTCAGCTCTTTCTGTTTTTGACAAGTAAGAGTGCGTTACTATTTGTTGTTAGTCGTACTTTTAAATTGATTGGTTACAATACAACAGTTCTATTATAAGGGCTCGGTCAAACACGCGGTTTGAGAGCGTGAGAGTGGCGCTCTGTGATATGAGTGCACCACGTACTTTAAACTCTAGCCTTCTGGGGCCTGTTTATCAAAAGCTTGTAACTTGTAACTAATACAAGCGGAAGTCCTTACCTAATGAACACTTACACAACCAGACGAAATTTCGAACAATACCCCAGAAACCCACAGTACCCGCTAGGAGGGCAAGGACGTGAAATTCAATGCCGCACGCTGCGAACCCGTTAGGCGGGCACGCGTCTGACGCTCAGGGCTGTGCCAAATAAATTTCGTGTACGTGATAGACTTGATAGAGCTACGATTAGCTTTTCTTAAATAGAGTAACGAAGTGTACGTACAACAGAGAAGCATCTTTTATACGAATATTTCACGAGTGCGAAAGACACACAATCAATGAAACACGTACGAAACCATTTCTGAACATGTCCATCCGCATGGTGGTGCTAAAATAACGTTGTTCAAAAGAAACTCTAAGAGAAAGTAATTACTGTAATTAGACTTGTCAAATTTTCACGGGCACTCCGGCGTAGCGTGTAGGTTTATAGCTCTTGCCCGCCTAGCGTAGCGGGTACGCTGGCATCTGAGCGAAGTTTACGAGTGCCTAGTGGTGGGTTTGCGGTGTCGAATGTGTTAATGGCGATAAAATGAGAATTCCACTTGTATTACAAGTTACAAGCTTTTGATAAACATGTCCCAGGAGGTGTTTATATCTTTAAAAACCTTCCGTTTCTCTCCGGAATATGTTGTTTTGTTGCATTTTGAAACGATTGTTGATCAAAAGTGCTCTCTAGGACGCAGCTATGCAAAAACAACCCAATCCATAAGAATTCGTAACTTTAAAAACGGTATTTACGTTTTGATTAAGGTTTTAATTAGAATGATAATTAATGTGATCGTTGTTGTAGATCATTTTGCGTAACTGTATCTATGTCCTACAGTTAATTCTCCTGCCAATGTGATGTTTTTAGGTTGGCGATATATAAGAACAATTGGGGCCCTAATCTAAAACTGCACAGATAAAAAAGGCGTGCACAAACCGCGTTGAGCGCGAACGGGACCTCCGGCCTGACTTTCTTGACGATGTTGGCGCGCACGGCCAGCTGCAGCACAAGAGTATACCGATTTTTATTGATAGGGCCCCATCAAAATAATTTGCCACAGGCCCCAGATGGTATAGTTACGCCACTGAATGTGATCATTGTTGTGGATCATTTTGCGTAATTTTTGTATCTATGTCCTACAGTTAATTCTCCTGCCAATGTGATGTTTTCATCATCATCATCAGCCAATTGACGTCCACTGCTGGACATAGGCCTCCCCCAGAGAGTTCCACAAAGATCGGTCGTGAGCTGTCCGCATCCATTGGACACCTACAACCTTTACCAGGTCGTCGCTCCATCTTGTGGGGGGCCTTCCCACGCTGCGCCGTCCAGTGCGTGGTCGCCACTCGAGAACACGCCGACCCCACCGGTCATCGGTCCTCCGGGCAATATGGCCAGCCCACTGCCACTTCAATCTGGCGATTCTTCGGGCTATGTCAGTCACTTTCGTTCTTCTGCGGATCTCGTCATTCCTGATGCGATCTCGCAGAGAAACCCCGAGCATTGCCCTCTCCATCGCTCGTTGAGTGACTCTGAGCCTCCTAATGAGTCCCATAGTGAACGACCACGTTTCAGATCCGTAAGTAATGATGTTTTTAGGTTGGCGATATTTAAGAACAATACTTTGGGGACCTAATCTAAAACTGCACTGATAAAAAAAGGCGTGCACAAACCGCGTTGAGCGCGAACGGGACCTCCGGCCTGACTTTCTTGACGATGTTGGCGCGTACGGCCAGCTATATAAGAACAATACTTTGGGGACCTAATCTAAAACTGCACAGATAAAAAAAGGCGTGCACAAACCGCGTTGAGCGCGAACGGGACCTCCGGCCTGACTTTCTTGACGATGTTGGCGCGTACGGCCAGCTATATAAGAACAATACTTTGGGGACCTAATCTAAAACTGCACAGATAAAAAAAGGCGTGCACAAACCGCGTTGAGCGCGAACGGGACCTCCGGCCTGACTTTCTTGACGATGTTGGCGCGTACGGCCAGCTATATAAGAACAATACTTTGGGGACCTAATCTAAAACTGCACAGATAAAAAAAGGCGTGCACAAACCGCGTTGAGCGCGAACGGGACCTCCGGCCTGACTTTCTTGACGATGTTGGCGCGCACGGCCAGCTGCAGCATGTGTAGACGCTCCTTCAGCACCTGCAGGTACAGGTGCCCGCCCAGCTGCAGCTCCTGGCACATCACCGCGTCTGCACCCTCCACCTATGGAATACCAATAGGGATGATGACTGTAGTTACAGGTGTAGTGAGAAATTACTTGCCTTCGGAAACGTTCGTAAACACATGCTGTTTCAGGCAGTGTCACCGTGTCTGACTGAAGAAGCATGACAGCTATTACTGTCAGTCTCAGTGAGATAGACTGAAACAGCATGACGTTGACGAACGTTTCCGAAGGCAAGTCATTTCTCACTACATCTGTAAAATAAATTATTTAACATTATGCACGACATAATGAAGGCGTAGCGTAGGTGCCCCCCACGAGGTGGACAGATGACCTGGTGAAGGTCGCAGGAGTCCGATGGATGCGGGTGGCGCAGGACCGGTCATTGTGGCAATCTTTGGGGGAGGCCTATGTTCAGCAGTGGACGTCTTTCGGCTGATATGATGATGATGATGATGATGCTAATGATAAATTGTATGAACGTTAGTCATGGTTCATGTACTACATTTCAAGAGACACAACAATCTGAAGTACGCTTTTGTTGTTTAATAAATCGATTTTAACAAACCAGTGTCTAAATTATATTTTCGTTCACCACCGTAATTCCGCGCTTATAAGCTTGACGCAAAATTCGCAGTGCATCTGGTGTACCATGTCGTCTTTAATATTAATGACGTTCTTTACATTCATTGATTATTTACAAAATTAAAAATTGTGGAATTTTTTTTAAAAAATACCTCACGTAAAATTGTTTTTTTTAATTAAGTCCAAATATTTTATACTCAAAGAAACTATTTTAGTACTACTATTTAATAGTGAAGGTTTTGTCGTGTCATGTGAAGGATAATCTCGAAAAACTGTCTAACTGGACGAGAACATATGCATCGGGGCTCGTATGCACGACATAATGAAGGCGTAGCGTAGGTAGGCCCCCCACAAGATAGACAGATGACCTGGTGAAGGTCGCAGGAGTCCGCTGGATGCGGGTGGCGCAGGACCGGTCATTGTGGCTTTGGGGGAGGCCTATGTTCAGCAGTGGACGTCTTTCGGCTGATATGATGATGATGATGATGACGACATAATACACGAAGAAATTATTACTAAGATGTAGATTGCAGTAATTTTTTGTACAGCACCTATGGGATACCAATAGGGATGATGACTAGTTAAAATAAATTATTTAACATTATGCACGACATAATGAAGGCGTAGCGTAGGTAGGCCCCCCACAAGATGGACAGATGACCTGGTGAAGGTCGCAGGAGTCCGCTGGATGCGGGTGGCGCATGATCGGTCATTGTGGCAATCTTTGGGGAGGCCTATGTTCAGCAGTGGACGTCTTTCGGCTGATATGATGATGATGATGATGACGACATAATACACGAAGAAATTATTACTAAGATGTAGATTGCAGTAAGTTTTGTACAGAACTTCTATTTAATAAATTGAAAAGAACTTAAAAGAGTAGGTCATTCGGCAGTGCTCAAACGTCACGTCAGTTTTGTGTATTCCATAGTGGTGATCGTTTTGAGAGTTAAAAAAAAGATGCTGATGTTGCACAACAAAGTGGCTCCACTCCACCTGATCGTAAGTGAAAGTAGCGCCCAAATCGCAGCGGCAACGAACAGGAGACAATCAGTAACCTGTTAGTTGCCACCGCCTTGCTGGCCCGCTAGATGCTGGTAAATACACCGGCTGACCCCGAAACACGGCAACCACGAAGGTAAGTCATTTCACGGGCGTTTACACCGAATGTACGGTGGTAGCCAACCAGACGGGTACTAGTAAAAATACCCTACCACCGGCTGAGAAGCTGGATACTCAGTATTTCCCTTAGTCGACTCCTACGACACCCACGGGAAGAGAGGGGCGGTGATTTTTGTATTCTTACTCCGTCACCGCACGGATCAATTGTATTCATAAACATAATTAATAATAAGGTAAAACACTATAAAAAATTACAGAATACACACGCCGTACGAATTGGCTCTTGCGGCAGTTTACAAAATATAACTCTTTAAAATAAATGCAGCTAGCTGAATGAATTTTTATTTCATATAATGTGTTACATACCTTACATTTATTCTGCACAACATCATACAACTTATGCGTCATGTACACCAACGCATTGAACTTGTCCTTATTGTCCTCAAGGTGGATGAGCAGACAGTGTTTAAGGAGGAAGGTGGCGGCGTCGTCGTCGGAGGCCCAGGGCGGCAAGCCGAACAGACGCGGCCGGAACATGCGGCCGAGGTACGCGCGGCAATCCACGCCAGTGTGTAGACCCTCTTCGTGAAGCTCGCGCAGCATGTTTTGAATGCAACTACAATGTAATAACAGTTAAGATTATGCTCATGATTATTGCATACAGCCACGGCCGGAACATACGGCAGAGGTATGCGCGGCAGTACACGCCAGTGTGTAGACCCTCTTCATGTGGCTTGCGCAGCATGTTTTGAACTATTTAAATTACCATCATGATTATTGAATTGAATACAAATACGTCACGCACATCATCGTCAGCTTATATCAGCCCACTGCAGGACAAAAGTCTTTCCTATTACCTACGCTTAGAAGTAACACTAGGCAAGCGGGTTGCAGATCGCAGTAGTGCGAACACTATGATGACGCTGCTTCCCATAATGAATCTTCAATAAATGAATGGTCAGTGACATTTCAGTCCCTTAGTCGGCTCTTACGAGACCCACGACGCTAAGAGTTGGGTACCGTCACACATAAGGGTATCTACGCCTTAAAGCTGGCCATTAGTCGACTATAACAAAATGTGGAATTCCTATAAACTGGTAGCTAGACTTATTAGTCGAGGAACCCATACATTACAGAATCATATTTATTTTTCGTTGGAAGTTGACGATATTTGTCAATCGGGTATCAATTTAGCGTTTTGGTAAACGTACGTGTTGTGTGGCACAAGGGTGAAATAAAATTACCAATTTTTAAACGTTGTTTAAATGAATATAACAATTGTTTTTTAAAAATGTCTGCTCATAACAATAATTTACCATGTATTGTTATTATGATTTGTTTATTGTTTCTTAATTATTAAGTCTAATTTACCGGATATTCTACATTTAAACAACTACATAATAGCGCATCGAATTTACGAGTTTTACTTAAACTCAAAATGGAAAAAGTTATATTGCGGGACTTGACCCGTCTGTATTTTTTTACTGATTTGATAACGTATTTAGTCTTCTTGCATATTACTATAAAATGGGCTGCTACTAACTGCGAACTTCGTATTTGTGCTTATTTTATACAATAAGCAATTTTACCAAACAAAGTTGGTTTTGCGGTTCTAAAATAAATTTAATGATTTATCATCACAGGTTCGTCTGGTGTTAGAGTTGTGATCAAAGAATACATTTTTTGCATGGGTCAAGAATGTAAGGCGACAGAATTTTTAAAGAAGCTAGATGAAGTTTTGAGTATTCTTACTGATTCTGCTACATTCCCATAAGATCATCCAAATGATGAACTTCTTCGTATATTTTCCCGCTTAAAGTCGGAATTTAAGACTAGGTCGGACTAGGACTTATAGTCGATATGCCAAAACAGGGATACCAGCAGACGTTTTTTTTTCTAATCCCGAGATCTCTTCAAGTTTTGAATATCAAAAGGAACTCGACCACGATTTGACAAACAGATTTGCTATTGAGCTGGAAGTCATCTCGAGTGGACAAAGAGTAGACCTAAGTAGTTTGAGTCATATTGCGACGATACGGCATTCTATGTAGAGTATATCCTTGGAAGCCACTGACCCCAACTGTTCACAAAATTCAGATGCATAGATCTATTGTTTTGAAGCATGCCCTTCTCCCCATAGGAAATTTATCGGAAGAAGCCGCAGAAGCCAGGAACAAGCACTTCGGAGAATTCAGGAATAGCTTTTCAAGAAAATTTTCGAGGGAGCAGTGTTACTGAGACGTTTTCAATCGGCTGTTACTTACTTCCGATCCACTTTTCAATAGCATCAGGCCTAAGCCACCGAAAATATTAAAACCTTTTAGCTCTGCTGCCAGAAATATGATGCTTGCCCCAGATATAGACACTAATGCTATATCAGATGATGATGATCTGACATTAGATTTTGAGTAACGATCGGACGCATCATCTGAGTAAGAAAAACCATACATTTTGTTAATAGTTAATGTGTAAATACCTATGCAAAATTAATTTGACTACCCCAATCAGGCCTCCAAGGTGTAAAAGCGGTCCAAAATAAATTCGTTTAATATAAAAGTCGTATTTAAGTATAAAATGCGAAAAAACGTAAAGAAATAATTATGGCCAGCTTTTTGAGTCATATACCCCTGTGTGCGTCAGCTTATGGCCGAGACATAATCGTCCAAATACATAATCGTTCTTAAATAAGTCATGAAAATATTACATCATGTCAAATATTGTGTCATCCCTGAAATTTGGAAGGAAAAAAACGCAGGGGTACAGATTTACCTGACATAGTATAAATCATTTTTCTTGCCACTAAGTAGCACCCTGTATATGGCATGGTCCGGCCAGTCCACCAAGCACTTCATGATAAGCAGTAATGGCGCATAGTACATAGTTTTCTGGTAAGAGAACATGAGCTTGCATGTGCCATTCTGAAGAAAGTGTAAAGTGTTATTCTGAAACAGAAGAAATCATCACTACATCACTACATTTCACTACATAGTATAAAATAAAGTCACTTTTCCTGTCCCTATGTCCCTTTGTACGCTTAAATCTTTAAAACTACGCAACGGATTTTGATGAGATTTTTTTTAATAGGTAGAGTAATTCAAGAGGAAGGTTTTTATGTAGGTATAGTACCCGTGCGAAGCCGGGGCGGGTCGCTAGTACTGTAGAAATTGTAAAAAGGGAAGGTGGGTTTTGCCTATGTGACCAAATGATACGATACCAGATAGCTGGGAAGTGTTTTTATTCTTTTTGGTAGTTAAAATGCCAAATAACTCATCACTGGTGGTTATTTCATATAGCCATTACTTTTATTCTTACAGTAGTGTTGGATAATATGGTATTGTGGGACTGTAATAACAAATATCGTTTACCAATCCCAATTATAAGGACTATGAGATGGATTTCCTGTTTAGCAGAAACAACAGGAATCTACTGGTCGTATGAATTTTTCACCCAGTAGGTTTTTTTTTTAATTGTGCTATTTTTTTTTTCGAAACCAGTCCTCGCGAATGGTACGGGCGGCTGGCTTCAGAAGGCTAGTAAAAACAGGCATCTACTATGTAAAGTAATCTATCAACTTACTGTTGCAGTCTGGTCAAACCGCACACACCGCACCAATATGCCATAATCGGAGAACAGGTTGCCCCTCGTCTTCCAGCCGGATCGCTTGATGGCCACTGGGTAGTTGCGTCTCGTCACCAGCAGCATGCGAGCGAGCCGCTCATGACCCTGGAGCGTGTACACAAACACGAAACAATCAAATACCTGAATCTGAATTGAATGATCTGACATTTGAGGGTGTTATTATTATGATTTTAAACATGAAGTATTGGTAGTACTACTAGTACTATAAAGGATATTAGACAGTATATATACAGTAAAATCAAGATTTCGTGAACAAATTTAATTCCAGCTACATAAAAACATATCTGTATAGTGTATACCTGTTCAGGATTACATAATTTTGTCATAACTTATATACTGTATAATTTTTAATAATTTTACCTTTATAATGAAATATCCACCCCATTCATCTGCATGTTCATTGTGTGCCACCAGCTCTTCAGGCGACATATCAGCTAGATGACACATTTTAGACTGAAACAACAAGAATGTGGTGTTAGAAAATTTTAAACAATAATAAAAGTTAAGGTTCATTGGGCGTTTTTGACCCCGCTTTATGATTTTTCGCGTACAGAGACCAAACTAGCTTTAAAATAAAGAATTAAATCTCACTTTTCTAAATATGTTACTGTAACTTTTTTTCCTGGTTGATACATACGGAAAAATGCCGTATGTATCAACCAGGAAAAAAAGTTATTCGAATTTTGGAACCGAAATAGTGTTTTTAATGTTTTTACTTTCAGCATTGTATAATTGCGTAAACGGTTGTGACCTACTTTTCTGGTGTCGCCTTGCAAGAATGCGACTCAAACCACTCAGTAGCACTTAGATTTGTCTACATTCCTAGCCCTATTTTGTTTGTGTACGCAGTGGGTCATATGCCTGAACAAAATGCCCAATGACCTTTCTTTTTAAAACTATGTGTATATTTCTGCGTGATGGATCAAGATCTTCCTAATTAATCTGAGCTGTTTCCTTAGAATTTATTCAAATTGCTGTGTGATGCAGACCAGCTAGTGTGTGAGTCTCACCCAAGTCATAGGGCCACTCATTCTCTGACCCAGGGTGAGGCATGTATGTACTCATTCACTAAGTTGCTTGTGAACATGTATCTAGGACTAGTATAAGGTCAGTATGGGTAATTCCGGCATATTTTATTTGTAGGGAAAGTTCGTCATATGTGTAGGTATTGTTTAGGTTGGGAGTGAAAATCAGTTGGTGGACAGACTTTCCTGGTAGACAATATTACCCACATTGACTTTACTTATATTGGTCAAACAGTGTTTGCGGGCGTTCAATGGGCGTCTTTCCTGTGGATATTGCGAAAGTTAACGGTTCTGGGACATACAAATTAGGTTTTGGCCACATAATTCTTAAGATTGAGAAACCACTTATCGGCTTGTATTCATCCAACACGAAAATTAGAGTTCTAGAGCCCTTAACTTTCATTATGTCCATAGGAAAGATTTGTAACCTAACTCGTACAAAAAAATCTGTGTAACCATTTGTATGTTTAATAGCAGATCTGCTCCATTACAATAAAAAAATACTTTGAAAATAGCTGTCAAAGTCAAATCTTGATTGAAATGCTTGATGCTATAGCATACTAGAGGTGAACTCTTTTCAACCGAGAAATAATTATTCAACAACTTGATTTTGATATTTAAATTGATCAAAAATATTAAGCTCATTTCACATAATTTTATACCACTAAAATTGTAAAGGATTAACATGTTTTTTCATTGTTTGCTATAAATGGTGTGGTAATAAACATTAGGTAAAAACTGCAAGAGAAATTTTACAGTTTAATAGCTATGCATACTTTATTCAATGGTGAAAATGGCTATAGCAATTGCAGAAGCTCTACAAGGGGTGCCTTGCCAACATTAGGTGATTCAAGGGGTACAGAAGCATTATTACATAAATTCTGAAAATTAACAGGACACTATTTGTCAGTTAATGAAGTATATCCTTTATCATTACAATCATAATGGTAAACCTGCTATTGCAAACTGCAGAGTGTAAGTACTATAAAAGTGATATGATAAATTGAAACAAGCAGGGCAATAAATTAGTAATTCTTAAATAATTTAGAGGTTGTGTTTTAATCACATTTATTTCTGAGCCTGAATTTATAATTTAGGTTTACTCAGCAACACTGTACACATACAGTTGCCATCAGATATTGGAGTTGCCGGGGTGGTTACATACTTTTGAGTAGGCATCTAATGCATTTTCAGATATTTTTATCATGGCCACTCCAATATATCTAATGGTGACTAAAAATAACAGTAAGATGTACTTTTAAAAGTACAGTCAAGTGCAAAAATAAGTATCGAAATAATCCGTTCATAAATATGTTACGACGTTCTTATTACACGGAATTTGAGTGCACTGGGACATATTTTTGAACGTTTTTGTATACCCCTTATTTTGTCTTCGACTGTACCTCTCGAGTAGTGTTAAACTCTAGTGTGTTGTGTTAGTGGGACGGATTACTATGTAAATGGTACATACATAGAAAACATGTCAATTGCCAATTGTAAGCAGAAGTTATCTAAATATACATTTTTATTCATGCATACTAAATTAACATACTGTACTACTCTATAATAGTGTTGGACAGTTTGTTTTATACAGCCTTTGTGAGCAACGCATGAACATACAAGTCTTGGAAAAAAGGTGTCTTCGCACAAGGCAGGAAATTGTATCCTGCCAGTCAAATGTAATCTAAAAAGTACACAGGGCAACAAATTTTCACATTCGCCAAAAAATAGCAAGAGCATAAAATTATTAGGTACTACTGATTTTATAAGTTACTTGGGAAAGAAGATAAATAAGTAAATTAACCATGTAATTGTTGTAAGGACTCCAAAATATCAAGATATAGTTTAGATTTAATTATTTCTGAGCTATAGAATTAGCTATAGAATAGAGCATTAGAATTAGAGCTTAACTATAGAATTATACCTAAATTGACATCAAATTTACGTACCTTGATCATAATCGGTAAATTTCCAAGTGATTTGTCAACTGTAGTCTCCACATCATCGATGGAAATTGATATCCGAATTTTGAAATCACCTTTATACGTTGTTGCTCTCTGCCTACATTCTGTTGGGTACACATTTTGCGTTCTTACGCCAACTGCCTCCATCGGCACCGTCGGCTTTGCGATTGAAGCCTCGACAATGTTAACTTTTACGCGCTGTCCTGTCGACAAGAGAAACTCGAGTGGCACCATATTGTCGATAGCTGCTTTTAATCCGTCTGTTATCATAAAATTGAACGAGTCTACATGCGGTGCACCAAGACATTGTAAATACTGAAAAAGAAATCATTATATTAGTGGTAAAATAACATGCAAAATTTACATTGTTTATAAAATATTAACCTTAAAATCAACTTACCGGATTAGCAATCTGCGGCGGTTTCCGATAATCGGGATGACTTGTGTATGCCAAGGAGGGATTTTTAGCAAACTTATTTGCATTTAGTTTCGAATTCCGTTTTTCTTCTTTTAACGAATCCATTTTAATGATTTCATTCAAAATACAGCATGAAATAATTACAACAGCAATGCAATGTGCGCAAGACCTGTCAAAATTGACAAATCCTATTGTTTTTTTAAGAAAAGTGGCCTGGATACTAGTTTTATAAGCCAGCTTGACTGTATAGTTTTTGGCGTGTTGCCATATACCGAAATGCTAAAAATGGGAAGGTCACATAGCCAAGCACATGTTTTTCATTCTTGTTATTTAGTAATATTCTGTACACGCTGTCCTAAAATTAATGCGGAAAGTATTATATTCTTTGGTACCTCGACGGTACTGACAGAGATTTTTGTACAGATTGTAGTCGGCAGCGGCCACCATTTTTAGTGTAGCCAGGCAAGAAAACAGTGGCCCCACCGCGAACTTCGAAATACGCTAATTTCAAGGTTTTTTCTCTGTCACTCTAATGACGCCTTGACTGGAGTGACAAAGAGAAATCCTCGAAAATTACGAATGCAGAGCCTGGCCTGCTACCGCGAATACCGGAGTTCATACATTTTGGAGAATTTTTGTCTCAGGCACTTCAATGAAGTCGTCATTAGAGTGACAGAGAACAATCCCCGATATTTGCGGATTTCGTAGCTCGTGGTAGAGCCGCTGTTCCGAAAGCAATATTTCATGGCATTGGTGCCCTTTGCTACCAACGCGCGAAATGCACTATTTGCACTTAACAAAGTTTTTATAAATTTACAATAATTAAATCAAAATTTCATATTTGTTTGTCAAGTTTGCCTCTGTTTCTAGCCAATACGTGCGGGCGTTAGAGAGGCACACAGCGAAATTATAAAATGTAACTTTATAAAACGCGACCCTGTCCTTCTGTCTGTCTGTCCGCAGCATAGCTCATTGGCCGTTAGTACTAGAAATTTGCAATTTGGTACAGGTATACAGCCGACAAAGCGGTAGAATAAAAATGTAGATAAATTTTTTTTTATTTTAATTTCTAGTAGTAAAGTGGGATATTTTTTTATTTTGCTGTAATACTATAGTGTGTCTCTATCGTTGAATTGGTAATGAATAAGGGTCTCAAAAGAAAGTTTTTTTCTAAATTTCGGAGATACCCGCTCCAGAAGAAAAAAAAATGTGCCAGCCCTACAGCTAAACTAACCATGGCCCGATATGCTCTTGGTCGGTTTTAATTTTCAGTGACTTCGGACATCGTAAAATAATCTAAAAACCAAATTTTATTAAGTACTTAGACCGAGAAACGTCTGGTTGATGTAACTAAAGACCGAAGAGCTGGCGACTTCCTCGCACAACGCATCAGTATTGCGATACAGCGAGGAAATGCCGCCAGCATCCTCGGTACAATGCCACAAGGGCCAATCTTAGATATAGGTTAGGTTAAGTAGATTAGTTAGATTTAATCTATGTACATAAATTGTAGTTTTGAAAGAAATTAAATAATTCGTTTAAGTACTTAGAAATATCGTACCCTACTCGTCGTCCGTTAACATCTAATCTTATTCTGGAGCAAATCCTAAAACGTCACAATTATTCCTGCGTTTCGACACCATCCAGCTAGGGGTATCATTCCTCGTTTCCGCCGCACAGCTACAAGTCACGTTGACCGCTATCGATCTGGATCAGTGATATCGATAGGTATCCGTTCAGCGCTTCGAAGCGGACACAATAGTCAAACACGTGCTTTTGTTTACCTTACAAGCATTTTGAAATAGGGTTACCTACTCACCTAATTTAAGTCGATAATTGCTTGACATGTTTCGATCCATTTAGAGGATCCTCATCATGGAGTATCCGCGACCGACTAGTACTGCGATGCAAACATTCATAGATTAAGCCTTAACAATGCATTATTAATAATTAGATTATACATGGTGTAAATCTAATACGGGCGAAGCTCTCAACGGGAGTTAGTTTAGGACATAATAAGTACATTTAGATATAACCTTTACTTAATATTAGAGCAACAAAATTATCCATATAAAATAACTCGGCGCGCAAAGTACAGCGAAAACAACCCACTCAAAAGTTAACACGTTCAATGCCACAGAGGGTCTTTCGGCCTCTTACAAAGTACGGTTATAGTTACAAGTTAAGCTAATTGCCGCAGCGAAAGGGTTAAACGCTAGTTGCTAGCTAATTTCAAAAGCAGATGACATAACTGCCATATCTATATTAACAAATGTTCGTACCTACGTTGCGGCTACGAAAATCTTTAAAAAAATTCTGTGGGGTCATAGTTAAATGTAACCAACTTAAAAAAAAACACGTAATCTATGATTACACTAATGAATCCCAAGCCTTACACACAGAAGGTTTAAACACTGTATTTGAATTTAATTTTATGAATTATCACTATTATCGGGTACCAATTAGGCGCGAATTAACACGATTGGCCCGGCAGCGTTGTACTATACGCAACAACGGATGGAGCCAAAAGCGATACCTACTTCTTTTTATATGTATTCTGTGTCCAGGCGATAGTTTAGCATTTTATTCTGGCTTTCGACACCATTTGCCAGCTCGTCGTCGTCGTTCATTAGATAGATTTATTTATTATGAGATAGATTAAGTGAATATAAAATAAACTGACAATAATTATACTTTTAACAGTCTCAAAGCATAACCTACTTAATATGCCTACATATTGTAAGTGAGTACATATTGGCTTATTTCACCTCAACTTTAAGTTAGTAAATTATATATACCTACTTCTTTTATTATCAAGTCACTGCGTTTTACAAGAGTTAGTTCTTACATCAAAGAGAGTACTTAATATAATTTATACTTAGGTATGTGGGCCGTGCTGTCAGTCAGATGTAGGTATCCAACGTAGGCATTAAGGTTTCTGCAGCAGTTGGTGGCGTGCACATATATTCATAATTTAGCGCGCTGCCGACGGCAATTACGCTATTACCTTACCTACTGCAAGGGCCAAACCAGTAATTTACTGAAATAACAGGTGTATAACCGATAGTAAATATTATTGGTTTGCATCACCTCGCCTCCTTAATTTTTCATGGCAATTTCTAAGTTCGCATTAGTCTCCTCACCAGTGACCGCAACTTTGGTGCCAATATGACAGACGTATGACGTCAAGCTAAATACAGAGTGTTGTTATCTAGGTTATATACACTTAATCAAATATCAACTTATTAGCCTCTTAAGTTTTCTGATATTAAAACTTGAGGTTTCAACAGTTTTTCCACGTACTGGCCACGTATAAAAACATAACTGTCTTTGTCATGTTAAAACCAAGATTGTGGGAAA
>JALPQI010012227.1:0-33556 GCA_025490895.1 Thaumatotibia leucotreta
AACGAAAATAAAAGTATGCTATAATATCCTTTAATGCCCCGACTCCAATATGATAGATACATTTTAAAGATATTCACTACAATCCATTGATACGGATACCTACGTAGTCCAAACTAAATCCATAACTGATGAACGTGGAAGCGATGATTGTTTATGTGTTCCGAAATATATGAAGATTGTAGAGTATTAAGAAAATACAAGGAATTTTTAGATAAAATTGACGTAAAATCATGGCGCAGACCGATGTCATTGGAAACGTAAAGGCCAGCGCACAGCGCACTGCTGC
The DNA here is from genome assembly GCA_025490895.1 of Thaumatotibia leucotreta. Lineage (NCBI taxonomy): Eukaryota > Metazoa > Arthropoda > Insecta > Lepidoptera > Tortricidae > Thaumatotibia > Thaumatotibia leucotreta. The sequence goes on from JALPQI010012227.1 coordinate 287, forward strand.
GTATCCAGCAGACGTATAAATGAATTAATTTTCTGCAATTTTCACCGCCGGTATGGGCTGCGTCATGCTTCCGTTGCTGCGCTAGGCTCACCGTGCACGTGCACTGACTATGGGTTTACAGACCACACAGGATCTACCCTTTTTCTATTGCTTTGAATTTTTATTAAATTGGTATCTTTACAAAGTTGTATAACTTTTGTTACATTTACCAAAAAAACACATATATTTTCAGACTTTTTTACAAATTTGAAGTGTAACGTCGATACCTATGTGTAAACTTTATTGGTATTATTTGTTGGACAAATAAGTTAGTTTTCATAATTTTAGTTTTAAGTACATACACTCCAAATCCATTATAATGGTAGACGTAGGAAGTAGGATAGCTGTGTAGTTAGGTATGAACACATAAAGACTTTTATCACGTACACATTTTACATTCAGTGTCGATAGTAACACAAAAAACCCTATATTTTTATGCTTATATTTTACAAGTGTAAGAAATCGGCCAGTTACTTTCTGTATACAGTATCGTTGTATGTAAATGCATCCACATCTCTATATCCAAATATGGACACAAATAGGTTATGCATTGTGATTTGTTTTCTTCAATTGATAGCACTTGCATTTTATGAGGCTTGGCTTTTCAACACGGTTATGAATAAATTGTATTGTTTTGAATATGATTACTTACAATGAAGATGTAGTTGTTTTTAAAACATTTTATTGGGTATGGAAAATAAATGTAATTAATTACAATACATCTTTGCTGTTTGGTAACGAAGCGGAACAGAATTGATCCGTTTATATTGCATTTTATAATTTTTTTTTTTATCTTTGGGTTTCTTATGCTCTCGATAGTTACTAAACGATTTTTCCATTTTCTAAAATAAAAACTTGTATAAAAACAACATACTCGAATTTCACGAATATTTTGTCTTTTAACTCATGTCTCCGAAGTCCCTAAGTGATTGAGGAGTGTTGCTTACCAATCTCTTCAACCGTGGCATGCTCTCATCCAGAATGCCAAAGACATGGAGAATCATAATAGATAAGTCCTACTGTTCCTTCAAGTATATGCAATCCAAAAAAATATTGCATAATGGTTAAAGAACATTGCAATGAACTTTTTGTCAAATCGTCGGCATCGTGTCCAATAAATCCGAATACAGTACAGATATGAATAAAACGAATGAAAAAATCGTTACTACAGTTATTATTTATATTTTATGAATGGCACACTTAAGGGGTGTACCGATAAAAAACTGGCAAAGTCAAATGAAAAAATCGGGTCAATATAGTTAAAAAGCTGTAATTTCTGGCTTTTGTAATTAACTAGGAGGTCTTAAATTAGCTTTTGTCCTTTAACTTTGGTCATTTTTTTTTGTTACTACTGCAATTTCAGTATTCACAATACAAGTTCTCTAGAACCCCTTTGAAATCTATTTTTACAAGCTCTTCTTTATTCAGACAGTCCCATAATTTAGAAAACTGCATACAAAACAAATGTTTGGATTAGATAGTTTGGAAAAGGTTTCGAAGAAGCTGTATTGTGAGTACCTGAAATGCAGTAATGACACAAAAGCACTACAGTCAGCTAGGTTAAGACTTCCTGGTTAATTTCCAAAGCTTCAAATTATAGCTATATCGATCCGGTTTTATTATTTGAAATTTACAGCTTTTTATCGGTACACCCTTTATATAATATATCCACAAAAAATGTTTTGGAATAACTCCAGCTTTAATTTTTTTACCAGCCTCAAACGCTTCTTAAACGGATCACTCTTGGCACGCACCATTCACATTTCATCCTAAATACTCTGGATAACCTTTTTAAAAAGATCCAGGTTCAAGGTTTTATAAATATTTGGACTTTAAATTATGTATTACTATACAAATGAATCTAAAGCACCTAAACCTGGAGGACTGGATGGCCGTTCATATTTTGGCTAAACAACTGCCAAATTAGTCTGAAAACACACTGGAACGCCATTTGCGGTATGTGCTGGAGCTGCGTCTTCCAACACATGATACCTAAGCACCCTTAAAACTTAGGGTCATTTTATTTCTCCACAAATTAAATATGTGTATTCGAACTTATCGGACACGCTGTATTTACAATTACGCCACGCTACGTTTGCATACAATGCCAGTTAACTTTGTTTAAAATTGGCAAGCCATTGCTTTCCATGACTCAAGAATTTTAGTTGCATGAAATTATTGGAAAATCATTACTTAGGCACATTTCAGCTTCTCGCATGGAAATAGTATATACCTACACATAGAGGCCAAATAATTTCCTAAAACTAACAGCAATCTATGATTAATAATACTGTGATAAGTCCCTAGTATCCAGTGTCCGCCGCGCCTAGTGTCCGACAGCACGGAGATGCACCATGTTTTTATTAGCGAGTGCAGTTGCACCGTTACTCACAAATAGCATAAATCGCAACCTTTTCGCAAGATAAATAACAGAACTTTACTATAACAACAGTACGGCCGGCCTGACGTTTATCAACACTTTGCTGTGCCGTTGAATCAAACAAATAGGTCTAATATTATGATGATTCCATCTTTGTTGTTGGCTATCATTGCCGTAATTTTTGAATAATAATGAATAACTTTAACTTTAACATTTTAATTATATTATATTTAGAATTTATTTATTTTCATTAACCATGGAAAATGCCTGATTACTGAAAGGGGCCATCGTTTTGAAAGTCTAATACTCGAGATCTACTGGGTCGAAAGGGTAAACCTTTGAAAAAACTCGAATTCAACATTCAAAAACATTTTGTTTTTCTATAGGGGAACATTTTTTAGTCAACAATAATAAATACATTATGTATTTTCCGACGGTCGTGCACTCTGGCCTGGTATATATGTACTAGGTTTAGCGTGCCAAAGCACTGCTTAATTCAGAATTACGTTCTGTCTGTCACAAGAGGGGTAAAAAATAAGTCTGCGTTGAAATTTTTATGATCAAGTTTTTTCGAAAAACCTCGAAATTGATATTCAATTTTTTTTTTATTCAACTTTCTCTGTATAAAAATTACCAGGTAAAGATGAATTAACAAGAGTTTAGAATTGCATTTGTAATAGTATCGCTTAGTCCTCTTGCACAATCTGGGGTTAGCGGTCTAAGACGCGGTTAACGGTTCATATCCAGATTAGGTATATTTTGACACTTGTATTTGCTTAATCTCGTGTTAACGACCTATCTCCAGAGAGTGTGCAATGTGCATGTAAGGTTTAACGATGTCTTTCGACCTGATCTATGCTATGTGGATGCGTTTTATAGCCACCAATCACTAGACGTACCATGAGTTGACGAGCGAGCGTGATGGACTACTTTACATATCGAGTAAATACTAACGTAAACATTACTTTCCAGATCATGACCACACAGCTACACATCGTAGAATATGCGTCATAGATGTGCTACGTACCGAGAATATGGTTGGTTGATATAAACGGCTTCCATACAGCATAGCCCCGGTCGAAAGGCATTCTAAGGTGACCCTAAAGCCAGTGGTTAGCAGAGGGTTAGTCATTTTCCATCAGTCAATATTATCAGTCCAAAGACAGAGATGTGAAAATCGCCTGGCATCAGTCACCAGACAAAGGGTCTGATGGCAGTGATGGCTAAACTGTCACCAAGAATTGGCGTGCAACCGATGTCTTAGGTAGGCACATTATGATTATGATCAATTATGTTGTAAACACATAATACGAGTATTATTACGAATTTGATTCCAAGCTATTGGTAATATAAGAGTGTAATCTTAGTATAAAGTAAAATAACGGTACAATAAAAAGAAAATGAGTATCAACAGATATAAGTGGTAAAGTCGATTTTATTACATATCTTAAACAATGACGGAAGAAATCTGTACTATCTGATCAGACATTAACATTAAATTCTATAAGTCTAATGATCCGTTTCAATCCGCGTATAAATGATTTTGTTTTGAAATAATGAACTTTTTCAACCATTAGGTACTTCATGACATTGACTGATTATATTCATTCGTTCACACGATTCTTTATCAATATTAGTCTTAACAGCCACGTCATGTGAACAAAACAGTACTATAATATAATAATTTTCATCTGGTAATTACCTGTAAGTACATACAGGGTGTTTTTTTTTCGACCGTTCAAATTCTACGTAGTGAATGTATAGGTCATACTGACCAACTTTTACTATGGGGACAAAGTCGAAATCGCGAAAAAAAAATCAGCTGTTTCATACATTTTGGCCGGCGTAATGCCGCCAATTTGTATGAAACAGCTGATTTTTTTTTCGCGATTTCGACTTTGTCCCCATAGTAAAAGTTGGTGAGTATGACCTACACATTCACTACGTAGAATTTGAACGGTCGAAAAAAAAACACCCTGTATAAAAAAGCTGGTATGAGTAACATACAAGTATGATATTTGTTATAGGTACGTACGCTGTTTCATTTGATCATGATTATTGCAATCTAATGGCATTTTTATCAATTTCTTGTATGTACTTTCTAATATATATCTTGAGGGTTTTTTTATTATTACTACTCAAAAGAAAATAAACGTTACATACAAGTCGCTAAGATTTAAAATACTGCAATGTTATGAGATCGAGTTAAAACAATTTAAGGTTACTACAGACTAACACGCATTAATCATTCAAAGCCAAATTGTTTCAGATCAAATATAAACTCAAAGACAACTATGAGCACTATTTGTTTCATTACAAGGTTTAATATACATCATTTGTATTCATGAACTTAAGATAGAGTGCGCTCGACGAGCGAGAGATTGACATTTAAATGCTTAAGTGGAAGTGAAAGGCTGAGAAGGCGATATTTTTGATTAAAATTGGAAAATAATTGCGTCTCCCACGAGGTTGCGACCGTTCACGTAATGGTTTAGTTATTTCTTAGTTTTTACTCGCATAGTTACGATAAACCGGCTATTTCCGGTAATTTTTGTAGCTAGTTACTTCAGTTTTGTATACCAAAGAATTTATACCGAGTAAAAATGTCTAAGTAGATATTCCTGTATACGGCCTAACTTTAATTAAAGTTTTTGTATGATCTTAGGATGCAATAATATTTTAATAGTTTGATTGGTTTTTTCTGAGAATATTAAATAAGGAATGTATTTTTTTAAATTTATTTTAGCCGGAGTAGCCCGCGGACGAAAGTTTCTAGAAGGCCGAGTGTAGGTAATAACTTATAAAAAACGTCTCGATAGCGTTTACGTTTTCATCGTCAATTTCATACAAATAACGATGAAAACGTAAACAAGATCGAGACGTTTTTTTATAAGTTTTTACCTACACTCGGCCTTCAGTTTGCACAGAGGCCCGTACGATTTTTCTAAGTTTAAAAGTTCCGTAATATCAAAATATCGTCAACTTAATATTTACTTTCTAAATGCCTTGTACGATTTCGTGATTACAAAACTTGCCTTTTTCTGAAAATAGTCTTATTATTAGTGTTTTAAATATTTTTTCCTTTGTCTTATCGTAACTACCTAGGTACCTACGTATTCATTGAGCAGACGTCGAAGAAACACCCTCAGAAATCTTAGAATATATATTTTTATTTTAGATGTTTATCGTTTAACCTCCTTGGTATGGAAACGGTAGGGTATGGAGAATTTGGTATAGTATTTTATGTATTGAAAGTATAATTTATACATCTTTACAATTTAATATACAGAACATATTAATCAGTCAACTTCAATAGAAAAAGAATTATATTTATATCGCTTTTGCTGCAAAATCAACAAATAGGTAAAATACAAAAAGTACGGTAGTTTCTGGATCCTGGGTGCTTATGTTCGACTCGCACTTAACCGATTTTTATGTTGAACTGCATTAACCTTCTTAATATCGTTAAAACAAACTTTTCTGCCATCATATTGATAAAAATAAAGGGTGACCAGCAATTTTATAACGCTAATTAGTACTGTGAATTAATTATAGAAACATAATGTTTAAAAATAGCCTAGTTCTGTGTCCACCGCATGTTGATCCGCCACGGACAGATGGCCGACGTCAGAGACAAACGAACGCGCAGTGATACGGTAAACGGAGGGGTCACACATAACTGGTAACGTACTGTACCGCTCCTGCACTAAATGATGCTTGACTGAAGATACCGTAAAGACATAAAAAAAACGTGAAATTTCAATAGCTAATAAGTCTGTTGTTTACTATAATTATTATTGCTTCATTTAACTTCTTTGGCTTCTAAGAAATGACGGTATGTCCAGATAGGTTGGCTTGAAAAGTTACAAGTAAGCGTATTATAATTATACATTACGAGTTGGCGAGTTCTAGATAATTGTTCATTACTTACGTTTTAATAGTACGTCTAATTTGTTTTACGGAACAAGATAATAATACATCGGTCAAAAGTAATAAGTTCTAAATGAAAACAAAGTATTAAAAATAACGCACATTAATCACATCCCATACGATATTAGATATATGTATTGATTGTATCTAGTGAATGAGAAAATTAAATTAATCAATGATTTTTATATGAGCTTCGTAATTGATATTTTTGATTTTAAAAATACGTTCCTCATTGCGTATGTTGACAATATTTAATTCAATAGTTCAAGTAATAATGTACAATTAAAAATGCAATATTATTCTAAATCGAAACATAATTTAAAACCTGCTCTGGATACATTACAAAAATTATACAAGCATTTTTAACCCGGCGTTTGACATTTAAGTGCACATCTGCTTGTAATCAGAGGATACATTTTGCATTTTTAGTGTTTAATTTTGCCGTGTGTGGTCCATAATCGTTCCTATTAGATGCACGGTAGCCACTATCGTATTGAGTTGATCGTAAACAATGTAACATGCTTTTAAAAGACGTTGAAAGGGAAATAAAATTTAAACAACATTGAAAACAACGTAGATCGAAACAGTTCAATTGACGTTTTTAGGGTTCCGTAGCCAAAATGGCAAAAACGGAACCCTTATAGATTCGTCATGTCCGTCTGTCCGTCTGTCCGTCTGTCACAGCCGATTTACTCGGAAACTATAAATGCTACAGTAACGAAATTTGGTAAGGATATGTGTTGTATGAACCGCTACAGGATTATGATACTAAATTGTAAAAAAAACCATTGGGGTGGGGGCCCTCCATACATGTAACTGAGGTACAGAAAAATTATTAGTTGTATATAAGCGTGTGGGGTATTAATAGAAAGGTCTTTGAAAATGATATGAAGGTTTATAAATCTCATTTTTATTTAAGCAAATCGTTTTCGAGATATCAGCTCTCAAAGTCTCAAAATGTGTCCCCCCCCCCCTCTATTTTTTAAACTACGCGATATAAAATTCTAAAAAAAATATATGTTATGCACATTAATAAACTCTATCAACGATTTTTAGTTTGATTAAATTATCTCCTATAGTTTTTGAGGTAGGTTGATTTAACTGTATTTTTTTAATAATAAATTGACAATGGTACGGAACCCTTCGCGCGCGAGTCCGACTCGCAATTAGCCGGTTTTTTAATTTATGTAGCGAAAAAATTGCATCTCAATTTTAATCTTCCTTTTTTCTGTTGATAGATAAATGACATGAGTAAAATCGCTGTAACTACTTTATCATGCCAATCCAGTCGTAAAAACATATTACAAATCTAATAAATGTTAGACCGTTAACATTTCAAAAGATACAATTGTACCTTACCTATATTATACATCATTTTATACTTTTACTCTTACTTAATTATAAAACATGGTATATGTCAGTCCCTGATGGTAAATACCTAGGCATATCGTGAAACGCCGCCATTTCACAATTTCACTAAGCAACATTCGCCATATCGTTCAAAACTCGGCGTCTAACGATTTACCTAGTGATGATTAGGCTGATCATGAAATTCTTAGACGTATCATAAAATACGGGATCCAAGCTTAGGTAGGTTAGGCTTGTTAGGTATCTTCAGACTCCCGGAGGGTTAACCGCCCAGAAATAGGAGCTCGCGAGGCCCCGTCAAATTTTAGGCAAAATACTTATTTGAAAATATTTAATTATATATTTCTCACGTAAAGAGTTATATGTCATATGTATTAACGAAATCGAAGCCTACAAATTAATTATGGACACCGCAGCTTTTCACGCAGTATACAAACATGGCCGCCATTGTATACGTAGCGCTACTAGTGCATGGCCCAGAAAGAAACTATAGTACAACAAAGCTGGACGAATACATTGCTCTACTTAATTGATCTGCCGTATTGTTTAGGATACAAATAAAGATAGCTGAAAACAAACCTGCATTGCTTCCTAATCACGCACTCTCAGAACACAAATTGGTCTTATCACCAACTTAAACCCTTGTTTTCACAGAAATGAAGAAAATTATATTTGTTAGTTTTATCCTAAAAATAAATACGAACATGTTTTACGACATGTATCAAAGACAACAAATGCAATTGTAAGCTAGCCATTTTTTATTTATTTCGTGTATCTGGCGCTGGCTTTTGCAATAAAAGCAGGGCAACTTATACACATATTATGAAATAGTGGCGTTTCACGATGTACCTAGAATTTTCGTGTACTAGCGGATTTTACGATCGGCTGTCGAAATAATATGTAAATACCTATTTAGTAGGGCGTTTTTTTCCAATTATGTGTACCAAAGTACAAAATGGTATTAAAATATATTATTGATTATACTAAGGAAAACTTCAACCTAAAAAAATATAGGGTGAAAAAGAAGCAGCAAAGAGTATATTGGACTAAGCTCAGTGTAGGATTCCGTAGTTATTCAAAAACGGCTGGACCGATTATATTCAAAATAGTTTTATTTTAAGGTATTGTATAAGTCCACTATTCATGATTTTTTCATATTTTTTGGACCCACGGATCAATAGTTAGAGGCGGGACCATTTTTTTAATTCTAGAGGATACAAAAACTTTCCTTTAAGACGCTTATTTTTTTTTAATACCTATTCAACGATAGCCCATATAGGGTTATAGCAAAATTAAAAATAAACATATTCACTTTACGACTAGGGGAGGTACACGAAACAAAATATCAATATTTTATTCTGCGACTTTGTCGGCGTGGCTATACTGCGAACGGCCGGAACGAACAGACGGATAGATGGACATGGCGAAATTCTAAGGATTCCTAGTTTACTACGGAACCCTAACAACCCATAAACAGGGTGGATCGTCACAATTACACTCGTCTTTCGTATGCAGCGGTCAGTCGATAACTAGACTTGTTTGCTTCCTGATAACGCCCTAGAACACCTTCTTACCGTTTATTTTAATTATCTCACCGCGGCCAGCATAATTATGAACACATCAAGACCGTCGTGCTTGGCCAATTTTTATCCGTTTCTTTTTACTCGTATTCTGCGGCTGAGTTAGCATGGCTGCATTGCAGTTCCTGATATTTTTCTGTTTGAGTTTTAGTCTGTTACATTGTTATTCTTTATGCTGATGATGATTTCGTTGCCAATACTTTGTTGCTGACATACTGACAGTGTGAGTGCTGTTTTTCTGCTGCGTGATTCAAAGTTACTAGTGTTACCCTATATGAGAATGTTGTTCTTTGACAAATACGATAGAATTAACAATTAGGAAGGTGACGCAAGGTTTCAGGGTGCGTAAAAAATCATCATCAGCCTATGATAGTCCACTGCTGGACGTAGGCCTCTCCTATTAACTATGCGTATAGACGCATTAGGAGGTAAATGCCTATAATCGCCAAGCTGGGCAAGCGGATTGGCGATCGCAGTAATGTGTCCACTATGATGACGCTGCTGGCCTGCTGCCCATCATCAATCTTTTATCAAATAATGGTCAGTGACACTTTAATGCCTTAGTCGACTCTTATGATACCCGCAGGAGGAGTTGGGGTGGTGACAAATGTATTATTACTGCCGTCACCACACGGCTACAACCCGTACTAAAAAGTAGCTATTCATTAAAAAATATTATGAAAATACTCAGTTGGTAAGTCAAATATTTACATATTATTTTGAATAGGTTAGAATCTTGGTGGCATTGATGGAACAGGGAGCAGTGGAGGTGGGGTTACAAATATTTTTACTTGAGCAAAAAAATGTTTAACTTATAAAATAGTAATGAAAATGTATTCGGTGTAAGCTGGAATTGTTATTAAGGAATTTAAAGAAACAAGTACCTATACAACATGCATTTTCGATAATCTAGTAAAATATTGTATAACAATAAATAAATTAGTTTTTCAGAAAATATACTGATTTGATTTTTAATGTTCTAGTTTTTCCAAAGCCATAAAGGTCATACATGTATTTATAATAATCAAAAACAATATTATAAAGTTTACCGCATTTAATTTCACAGGTAGTCAAATAATAAAGTTAATAAACTTAAGATGGCTGTTCATTGATTTTATATTAAAAATTAATATTGATAATGATTAATATTTTATGATGAATTAATCATAAAATATTCAAACAACGACTCCACCATTCTCTGTTCACATAATGGCACCAAAATTTATAACATAGGAGATCGAAGTCTCAATATCAATGTCAGTGCTAATAAGGTTAGGTAATTCTTTACCATCTTTTATGTAGACTACACTACTTATTCAATCGAATAGATCGTAAATTACAAATTATTCCAATTTGCAAATCCCCCGAGGCGGTATGACATCGATCCGTCCAATTACACTGACAGCGCGCACGAATTAATCGGAAAACGCACGTTTATTGTTATTTACGTATACATATTAAAACGAATATGGCTGACTTTCAATAGCATATGATGTCCTGGACACATGTCGTCAAACACTTTCGCGGATATATTTTTACGTTAATACTAATAAATATCAATGAATTGATGCGAAAGAAAGGTTTAAGGTTTTAAGTTGGTGATAAAACCAACACTGTGTTCTAAAATTGCGTGATTATGAAATAATGCAAGTTTTAAGGTTTGTTTACATTTTTTGTTTTTTTTTTTTACTGATATAAAAACTGATATACCTAAATGGTAACACTACTATTATTCTTAACATATGTATACCCACGGCTTACTGTGGTTTTTTTATTTAGTATTTTGTGTTATTCATTATCGAAGGCTACTAAATATAGAAATTGAATTTAAGCCATTGTGAGATACACTAAACAGTAAAATATAATTAAACGGTTAATCACACGCTGTTGAGGTGATGATCAGAGATCGGACAAATGTGCGTCATTGTTCGCAATAATATGGACATGACTCCAAAGTTGATTAAATTAATAATTAAACGAATAAATTCTTGTAATTTGATTTTGAAGCTACAAGGTGACTGTTTACAAAGGTTTTCATAGTTGCCGGTGTCAAATAGGTAATTTTCTGTAAATAATTAAATGATTAATTATTTTATCAACTTTGGAGGCATGCCCATATTATTGTGAACAATGACGCAAATTTTTCCGATCTCTGGTTATGATTGATGCTCATGTGAGCATAGGTCCCCATTATCAAGCACTGAGTCCGCTGCTAGCACGACGAGTACGCGATGCGTCCAGTCCAGACGCTGCGCGACTTGTAGGGTACGTAAAGATAAAACGATTATAATTTACCTTCAGTTATTGGTTATTTGATTCTTCAATTAGTTTGCTCAAACAATGTTGCCAAATATCAGAACTGTAGATAGAAGTTTAAATCAAAGGGAATGAAGCTGGTACGATGATGAGTGACGGGTCTATGTGTGCCGCAATGATAGTAATTACCTAATGATAAGCCATTTAAACGCCGCCCGCGGTCCGGGTGTAGTGGGCTTAATATGATAGTATAGTCTGCATAAAAAGCACTACATTTAATATCTTGTAATTCTTGTTTGTGCAGGTATTGTATAATTCGTGATTCAAAATAAATATGTATCATATATACCTAATATAAACCTCTTAAGTAATACGGGGCCAAAAACTTAAGAACTAGTTCGCAATAATTTTGCCACATCTTAACATTATGTCTTTATACGCACAATTGGAGCATTCCATGGGCTGTCCCGTACAAACACGTGTATATTTTAATAATTTGATATTTTTCTGAGTTATTCGTTATTACATATATTTTTGAGTAATTTTTGATTCCTTTAGTAACGAAAGAGATCTTCGATATACCCACAATTTTCAGAAAAACTGTGTTCGTACGGGACATCGGTGGACTTTTTCGTGGAATGCACCAATTATGGCATTTTGTTGGCTATTTATCATACGCTGCAATTTGGCCTGCGCAGGACCTGGCCTGCAATTAGATCTACACACATTTCACAAAAAAGATAGGTGTTATTATGGAGATTTGCAGCATTTCCGATGGAACAGTCGTTTTGAAAAATACTAAATAATTTTCTAAACTTAACTATTAAGATTGGAGTTCTAAACTAACTAACGCTTCAAATAACGTAATGGCGATGTTTTCCAAAACATTTTGACTATAATTGAATATAATTGCACAATTACTATAACACCGTTGTATAATTTCCTTGCCGACCGTACGTTTTCGAGGAACGAATTCCGAAACATTCGTTTGATGCCGTATAATAAGACCAAATTATGAAAAACTTACTTTTGTACAATAAATATTGCTGTCGAAGGATTGAATAATATTTTTTAAATTGGAGTAAGAATGAGGCGAGACTTGGAGAAAGGGTACCTTACCTACATAATAAAATGAAAGAAGACAAAGACGACTTGACGACGGATAGGTATTTTGTGTAACAGAATACTACCGTATAATACTAACTTTACTGAAATGCACTTACTTATTTGCACTTCGTGAACACATCGTGTCTGAAACCTTTCAGTAAAGTTTCTACGAAATTAACACTTTTTTAATTATATTTATGTTGTTTTACTAACAGATATATACATATGTACATCTTTCAATATTCAGTAAAACCATACTTCACCGTTCAGTACAACCTAAAATACGTTTGATTAACTGAATCACGGCTTCGGAGAAGTTGGCGGGGCTTTTGTGCAATTAAACTGAAGTTTTATCAAGATTGTCTGCTGTGTGCTTTCGCTGGTTTAGCGCTATTATAATTTGAACGGTTTTACCAGTGTACTTCCCAATTTCATATTTTAAAAATTACAAATAGTACCTAACCTACTTATAGCAGAACTTGCACAGAATGTGACCGATTCACAGACGCTGAGCTTAGTGAGTTACATTTTGGTACGATAATTACCTATTAATTATATCGGAATGTGATATGAAACAAATTATACCCTTTTATTTTTAATGTGTTCGTCTCTTTTCTTTCTTTCTTTAATCGGTTAAATAAATAAATTAATTCTTCTGTAATCGGTTAATATGTAATAATTAATTGTATTTGCCATACTACAAAATGCAAAGATAAATTATATCTGATGGATACCTATCACTATAGATAGTAATATTATCCTAGCTAGTAAACTTTAGTACCTACTTAAACATATTTCACAAACATTTATCCAAAGGCTTCTTTGTGGTAGGTAGAAACCTATTACCGTCTATAATGGCACACTTGGTTAATTTAATTGGATAAATATTGTACTTCGTATCGACCGAGGCTTTCTTATCTCGGCACTGTAGAACAGAGAATGGAGAGGAGATGATTGAACGTAGCACCTATTATTTTTCATTTAAATTAACTTTGGTTTGTGGAATTGTCATAATTATATGTCTAACTTGAGAGTTATAGGTACACAAAGTTATTGAAATTGGACATAGTTATTCCAACAATGTGATAAGGTATAAAACTACTTATTCCATAATTTTATTAAGACACAAGAAGAGATAATCGTCGAATTTTGTCAATATTTGCCTTGCAGCGTAATAAATCGTTATTATTCTATATACGATTTTTTTCCGTGATATTTTTTTTGTATTAGTACTTATATATTATTAACTCCTTTACTTTTCTCACTAAATATATCACTATATAGACATATATGTTCATATGGGGTAGAATTAACCTCTTCGACTTATTAGAAAGAGAGAGCAAAGAGATCTGGCTGTCGTAAAAAAGCTATTGGTTATACTTATTTTCATACATCTTTCAGGCAAAAATGAAGTGGCTTCCAAGTTTTGTCAGAAAATCGGGTCCCGCGAGGGCGCTGCGCCCGCGCCCGTGGCGGTGTGACGTACGATGAGGCCGCGCGCGATACCGCGTGCTTTATTGTTCTGATTCGCGGCAGCCGGTAGCGCGGCTACTGAGGCTACATTCCACTAGCTTGCTTGGAGACTACTCAAACTTCTGTAAATACATCTTCCAATACTCGTTATTATTATGTACCTGGAGATCATATTACAATAGACCGCTAAAGTCTAAACTCGGCCGGGCTCGCGCTGCGCAACGATAGGAATGACTTGGCTTGCAGTAAGCTGGTTGGATTGTTTTGACACAAACAAGACGTTTCTGCTAAGAATTGACTCAAAAATATTTATGGTATTGGAATAAGGAACGAAAACAGGGTCGGCAGATGACATACATAGTTTGTATGTAGAATAACAATTCATCCTAACTACGTACATTTTTGTACAATCGCTGATATCGTAATTGGTAAATAAACTTAGCATTCGTATATCTAGGTAGAATAACTAGGTATAGGTAGGTACCTCTTGTATATACAATGCTCGCGAGCACCGTGTATAACTACTTAGAAACCAATAGACCATGGAAAAAGGATCAAATATTCTGATATGATAAAAGAAATATATTTGAATCTGTTCTGCGAAATTACAAAGTTTTCTAAAAATCTGATTTTGGACATCGAAACTTTAAAGTACACGTAAATTGATACTAAACAGTAGCTTATTCACGCTTTACACCTAGTTAGATCTGAAACCAACCGTAATTTCACAGGAATTAGGTTGAAAATCAACTTTAAGCCAAGAAATTAGGAATAAAGTAAATTTATGCCTTAAGTTAAAAGCCCCTAAGGTAGGTTATGGGTTGGAACTGAGTATATAATTTGTTAGAGGTATAAAGTTACAAAACCGAAGTATCTTCCATTCCATTAAACGCTTAACATCTGTATAGACGTCAATTCGAGTTAACCCTTTTCATAAGACGAAACAAGAAAGACGAGCTTGTAAAATATTTCAAGTCTGTTTTATAAGTTAAAGCTTTATTTATTTAGGTACCTAGTTTTAAAGTAGTGCTTAAACACCGTGGGTGCAAGTAGCCTGACAGATTCCAACCTTAGTCTGCAGAGCCTAATAGGATAAATACTATTTTAAAAATGTGCTTTATATTTTTTATTTATAATAATATAACTTTTAAGGATGTTTTTTTGTTGGTTTAATATGAATTTCCTTTTCGTACGTGTAAGGTACACTCGGGTAAGACCGGACTACTACTCACTAACCGGACTAACTCACTAGGATGTCACAAAAAATCATAAATTTAGTTTCACTAACTTTTACCTGTAGATGTGTGATGTACGTAATAAAAAAAGAAATCAAGCTTGCAATATAAATTTACTTGATGCCGCTCAACCGAATAGCTTAGGAGTTATCGACACTCAAACTTGCGATATTTTTTTTTCAAGACACCCAACCGAAAACCTTCTTGGCTTAAGATCGGACTAGTATCTAATTTCAATTCTAAATTAAGGCGTACCTTCCTGTTAAACATCGGATCTCCAAAAAAAATCACTTTTTTTAAACGTTCATAGCTGCTGCGGCTGAGCGGTTGCTGCATCTAGCGAGAGGGGCGGGGTGAAATGGCGTCATGCATAATATTGCCAGTGAGAAAAAAATACTACTATTTTACATCCGATCTTACATTAGATCCGGACTTAGCAGAGTGTACCTTATCGTAGGCACTACTTTTTTCAGTACATGTGGCACTCCGAAGATTTCGACCTGACATAAAATTAACCACTTCTCGCATTAGCGCATAAAACAAGTAACATTTGTACTGAAAATACCTATTTATTTTATTTATTGAGTACTTAATGTATGCATATTATAATGATGCTTTTATTGCTAAATGACAGTCTAGCACGTATCCAATAAGTTCAGTGGACAAGGTGGTAGAATAATTGAGCAAGAAAATGTAACTTCCATAAAATATAACATTGGGCTTGTAAAACAATTTAATAATAAAACTATTTCGAACATCTCTACACTAACCATGGCTCAACATGCTTTTGCCCAGTTTTTTTATCTGTCAAAGGTCCGAATCTTATTAGTGATACTAAAAAAATTCTGACTTTTGACAAAATGCGATTGCCAAACTTATTCAAAGTTAAGCTACCAGTGCAGTGACACATGACGTCATGTTGTTTCATTTGTTGTCGATTATTGGAAACAAACTTATTTTTTTTTTATATCATTTTTCATAGTACAAAAATATTAATGTTAAGTCATGTCTAGAAATAGTAAGCCTACGTGGAGCTTTAAGGTTTGTCCAATGGCTTAGGGTCATAAAAGTTGCTTTTTGACAACATAATTATGAATAGATAGTCTAAAGTTGTATATTCTGGTTTACGATCATAATCACTGCGTTCAGAAATCTATTAAATCGATATCAGCGCTAGACACCCTTCATCATAAAACAGCAATACCCATTTCTTACTCTAATCAAGAAGTAACTTTAAATCAGAAAGTTATGAGTCAATTTTAACATAATCTAGTGTCAGTTGGCAAAATACAACTGCTTAAATTATTTATGTACCTATATTATTGATTAAATATTTATTTATTTCGCTTTTGTTTGGTGGACTTAATTTAACGCAGATATGTTTATTAGTAACACAGAAAAGGAAAGTGTCAAATGGAAGAATTTATCGGTCATAATCATAATATTCATGATCATAAAACTACATTATGATGAATTCGTATTTGGATTTTCCAGTTTTCGTTTCGATTATATCAGTTTTACTTTTTAAAATGCCTAAGTACTTTTAAATTACGTGACCTATAGACATAGAGCGTTTTTTTGTAAAATATAAAAATGTCGACACTCGTTAATAAGATGTTTACTTACCATTTTTGTTTTAAATATAATTATGTATTCGATCTGATAAATTTTTTCATGGTTCTCGCTTGAGAGATTTGTTCAGTAGAGATTTGAAATAGATTTAGGAACAAAAAAAATACTGAAGCCGAAACGGAACTTTATCTTTCCTTCGACCAATTATATTTCGAATAATATTTATCTGTCAGATAAATGTTAGTTGTTTTTTTCTTTTATATGCCTGAGAAAAAAATAGTATCTAGTGCTTATCCGAAGATAGTGAAACAGTAAATAGGTTATAAATATTGGAAATTATAAGTATTAGGTAAGTAGTGTGACTACTGGGGAAAAAATAAAAGCACAGATCAAAATTTAGTTAATAAATAATTTGATTTGTGTTTTCACAATTGCTTCAGTAAATAGGTGCTTAATTATAATAACTTTCATGATGTATATTTGCTTTGCATGTATGCAGTAGTTGCTTATAATAAGCTAAAGTGAATAATGTAACGTACTTGCATCAAAAATTTTAAGATTGTAACTGGTGCTAGCAGATCTTATAAATAAAATGAAACATAGTAAACTAGTATTGTTGTTAAAATAAGCACTCATATTTTTCTCTGCTCAAAAAGAGCCCTAAAGCACTCTTTAGGGCTCTTTTTGAGCAGAGAAAAATTTAGCACACTAAATAAATGATTTCGCTTAGTCTGTAAGTAGGTAGGTACTTACATTGCTTCCCAATTGCGTGACAGCAACCAGAATGCAGTCCTTTCACTCTCATTTTGTTTTTAACGAGCGTGTGATTTACTGTCGGTACACAAGAGGACAACGTTTACAGTTTGTGAAGTTTTGCTGATCTGCATTCCCTATTAGGTTATTGCTAATTAATAGGACGTAATTACCACGAAGTCAACGTCATTAGTTATTTTATACTTATTTTACCTTGTTTGCAATCTATTCAGATTGCGTAGATGCTTTTTTATGTGAGTATATCTGCATATTTTACAACTACAACTAACCTCTTTGTGAACTGGGTTACATTTTTATGTCAAAATTGTTTTTCATAGAGAATTTACCGAGGGCTTGGAATTGTTTTTATAGTACTACCTAATACAAAAGTAATACAATACATAGGTGAACCTTATACATTTGGATTTAGTTTTACTATTTAGCCAAATGATGACTGTGCAAGAACGAGAAAATTCTTATATGGAATGCATCATAGATTGTATACACACAATATTTACTGCGACACATGCAATTGCATGCTCTCGATAATTAAATCTATACGACGGTTTTCTTTACATCACCACATCAGGATCGTGTCAGGAGCTATCCAGATACCAGAACGGGCTCCGTTCGAGAAGTCCGCGGTATGGCGGCTAACAAAATCGTCACCAGGTCACTCGAAACCTTTCACTCGTCACGCAAACATCCCATCGCTCCATGATTAAAAATCAGCCAACATCACGCCATTCATTGACACGGCGTTATCAGCTCGCGTGTGCCGACCACGTGGTGGTGTCTAGTTAGGTAACACACGCAAAGCACGCAAGCGAAACACGCATGCCTGAAGCTTCTGTGCTCGAGCTTCTTGAATGCACGATAGCTTGTTTGGGTTTGCTATGACGCAGGAGACGGGGTCAGTTATGCGACATGTCGCCTGTCGTTCTCGGCGATTGGTGTCTCTGAGGCAACACTTCACAAGTTTCTTGGTTGCATTGCAGGACAGCTGATAAGTAGTTACGAATTTGAACAAACCACGAGAACATCGTGCGTAGCCAAAATTGCAACCCCTAACGCTCAATCGCCAGTCGTGAACAAAAGTTAACTTCTGTCTTTGTCACACTAAAAAGAAAGAGTGACACAGTGAGAGTTCGCGATTTGCAACTTGGCAACACGCAGGAGGCTTAGCACAGTCATGATGAGTGAGACGATATGTCGCCACGTGATAGACTTCAAGTCTTTTACTAGAGATCAGCGTTATAGCGCAGATATAGCGTTACCACGACTTGGCAAGCAATTTGCGTTCTCGATGCATAAAGCAGTCTACCATGCTCACACTGATGTATTGGACCGAGCATAATTGACTTTTTCGTATCAAGTAAACACTAACGTAAACATTACTTGCCTAGTCGTGATAAGTACACTAACCCTACAGTTCTCGTTTGTGTTGATATAGTATACCTAGTTACATTAAAAAATTTTTTTTTTATTTTCTCCAGTGTAAAATGCACTTTATTTATTCAAAAATCACTTGCAAACCAATGAATGACCTTCGAAACTTTTAAAGTCTATAATAACCTGAGTCTAACGCAGATAGCTACTAATTGTATGTCGGTTCGATCCCCGACGAAATTTGCATACCTCATTGCCGGTTCAACATGGCAATTTGAAGTTAAAGCCCGAACTTTGTATGAGCCACCTAATAAAAGGTTATGATGGAGAAATTAGCAATACCTTGAGCTTTCTTACTTTTGTTAAATCATAAAACCTAATGAAATTATACAAGCAACTATTAGCTACAAGAAACTTCAAAAGGAGCATTCCATGGGATGTCCCGTGCAAACGTGTGTACTGTGTATATTCCGATCATTTAAGTTTTCTTCCGAGTTTTCTTTTTGCGAAATTTTTGACTTTTATGGTCATGAAAGAGAACATCGATAAGCCTGCAATTTTGAGAATAACTGTGTTTAGTACGGGACTTCGGTGGACTATTTCGTGGAATGCAACAAACATTTTTTTAGATATGTGTTATACTAACTAGTTTTAAGCTTTTCTAAAAAATGTTAATCGCCTTAGTTTCATAGAATGGCAAAGATGCAGGACACACACACTGCACTATTCTAACACATTCACTATATAGGTAATTAGCAACTGCAACGGTCTCAGGACGCCCCGGGATGTGAACCCGGAGCGTCACCCGAGCGTTCGTGACCGCGCCACATTATGTCTGTGTTCGTGCTAGCATGAACGTTAAACTTCATGAACCTTGGACGGATGCTTTACATTTATACTAGGAACGTATTATTTTCTATGGACCCAATACCGTTTGATAGTAAAGGGTCATGGCTCAGTCGACTTCGATTCGGCTTAATTTTATGGTATATTCTATTATAAAATATAATATGTGTCAAACAGAAAAAGGAACAGGCCTAAGATATGAAAAGTGTTGTTCAAATTCGTATCCAAGCGTGGTCGTAAGGATGTCTTTCGTGTATACTAGAAAATGTATCTATAATAGGGATGATTACCTACTGAAGTTAAAATAAATAATTTTACGTTACGCACGACTTAGTAGTGGTAAACTAGTACACGAAGAAATTGTTACTAAAATGTAGATTGTATTATTTTTTGAACAGAACTTCTCTTTAATAAATTGGAATGACGTTAATTTTGTGTATTTCATATAAAAACATTTCATAGTGAAGATAGTTTTGATAGATCGAAAAAAGATGTTGATTTGACTAGCCAGTCGTCAATTCATCATATCATCATACCTATTTATTCACTGGCGCTATCAAGCTTTGATAACAACAAAAATTTGAATGCAATAAAAATTGATATTACCCCAGCTTCTTCAACATCAATATATTTTTTTAAGTCCAAACCGTGTTGAGTCATGAGAGGTAACGGTTTCTTGTAACTATAAAACTAAGTATTCACACTATTATTGGATAATTATACCATTCAAATAACATTTTTCAATTTTGGTTAGTCCTTATGCAACTAAACACAAGGTAACTTATTTAATTATCTATACCTACAAGTTGTTTATATAATATATACAGACAGTGACAGATACATATTCAAAATTCATGTAACCTAAACTGAGTCCTGTGACACAAGGTTTCTTAGCTGAGTTTTTGTTTATAATTTATATAACGCATGTTTTCTTTTCTTCCAGTTATATATTTAGTTATGCCTGTTTTGCATGGTTATGGCTGCATTTTCTTTGTAATTTCTTCTTCACCATTTTTCCATGTTAGTTTTTATTTCTAAAACATGGTAACATAGCTGTCCGGCGTTACAGGACTATTGGATGGCCGGTAACCCGGTACCGGTATAAGGGAACACGACATTGCTACCATTATTATTTTTCTGCGTGGTGGAAATCCTTGGGGGAGGCCTATGTTCAGCAGTGGACGTCTTTCGGCAGATATGATGATGATGATGATTATAATTATTTTTCTATTTAAATTACAATGTTTTACAATGTACAAAAACTTTCATAACATTGTTATTATATCTATATAAAATAAATATAATCTAGCTGACTAACATAGTCAGCTAAATACAATTTTTAATAGAGGTCAGGGATTGCACAACCGGTTTTATTGAATACCCCTATTAGAACTGTCAAACGATAACCGCTACAAAAACAATACCTGTATTCGAATTAGAGGTAATGCTGTCATTCCGCTTTTGTCTTATTCACTATATATTCACTATTAACGATATTAAATACCTCTATTTAATACCGGTATTCCTAACTTCTGTTTGATAGATAAGATGTCAAGTACACACTACGACTAAATAGTTTTTTCTCAAACATGCTGGAAAAAGGCCGCATTTTATTCATAAATTGAAAACGAAAAGTACTTCATTTTGTTTTTTTTTTCAAAAATAAAAGTTAAAGCTCTGGTCATTTTACTCCTAGGATTAAAATAAATGTATGAGAATCCATTTTTGTTCCGCTGCATTAAACTTTTAAAATGCTCAAAAGGGCCAAGCAATAAACACAATGAGCCAAAAAAAAACAATCATTTAAAATGGCTCTACATCTTTTCATACAATAAACAAACGCCCTAGACTAATAGAGTACGCACTATCACTAAATAAATATAAGCGCATAAATTTACTTCCTATCGAATATTTATTTGTGAAACATAAAATAACAATAGAAAAACTTCGTTTCATACCCACTCACATGCTTTGAAATTTTGGTTGAGCTTTATTCCTATGTAAAATAAGAGTGACAGCTGGTAACCAGAGTTACCAAAAGCAATTGAGTGGATACAGAAATCACGCCAAAATCCACAATACATTTTATAAATTTTACGTACCTATGTGGATGTAACAAATGTTGGTACAGCGGCCCTACTGCGAATTTCAAAATCCGCAAATTTCTGTCTCTGTCAGCACTCTAAAGGCGCCTTCATTGGAGTAGGCCTGAAATCCGCTCTCTATTAATAAAATTATTGGCCGTGTGGTGACGGTAGAAAGAATACATTTGTCACCACCCCAACTCCTCCTGCGGGTGTCGTAAGAGTCGACTAAGGGATTGAAGTATCACTGACCATACTTGATTAAAGATTGATGATGGGCAGCAGCGTCATCATAGTGAACACATTACTGCGATCGCCAATCCGCTTACCCAGCGTGGCGATTATGGGCATTTACCTCCTAATGCGTCTATACGCATAGTTAATAGGAGAGGTCTACGGCCAGCAGTGGACTATCATAGGCTGGTTGGTTTTATGATTTAAATCATTTTGCTATAGGCCGATCTATGTTAGAAAGAGGCATTTGACTACCCGCGACGGATATATTGACAAAATTATTCAAATTTTAAACGCTTTTAAGACATAGCGTGACAACTGTGACAAGGTACCCTGAGTACTAAACTTTTTAGTCTGAGAAATATACTAAAAAAACATAATTTTACTGATATTCTTGTACACACGTGTTCCTTAGGATGTAAATAACCCAATTATAGCACAAACCCATTTTGGCACTTTTTCACCCGCTTCGACAAAACCTCATGTAACTCTGTAACTAAATGCCGTGACTAGGTACCTTTGCCTGTGCAAAGCCACAAATACTAATGACACTTCTATGACGTTACACGTAAAGTGAAAGAGACAAAAGTATGATTTGACAGTACGGTACTCTTTTCGATGATTATCAAAATATACGGAAAAAGTTTTGCGTAGGTATTTGTTGAGTTTCAGTTTGGTTTCAGTTATATAATTTTGAAAAATATTAGTACAGATATTTATGACTTTTCAGTTGCTTACATATTTATGTGAGACATGCTTAGATAAATATGACAGGTAATATGTATTTTTGATTGGTAAATCTGTTCAAATGTGTATGTGTCTTTCTATGCTCATTTATTTTTCAATCCTTGGATTAGCTCATATATTTATGAACTCGATGTACATACCGCAACGCCATCGAAGTTTTGTCATGTTGGGTAAATTTGTCTGCTACTAGAACCAGAAAAACACTGCACATGTGCGAGTTGGATGCTGAGCAAATCGTATGAAAACTCTGAATTAGGTATTAAAAATATATTCCTCCTGCCGCCCAGAGGCCTATTAAAAGGTATCCTTAAACAAAAGAAATTCTATTCTATTTCCTACATTATTAATTCAAAATTCTCAGGCAAATCTTATGGTCTGGGCGGCAGAAGGTTATAAGAAAAATACAAGGCTCATGTAATTTTAATAATAAACTAGATTAAAGGGTCGTTTGCCAAAACGTGTATAACTAAACGAAAACATATGCATTAGCATAGTGTAAATCGAAAAGAATATGTCACTGATTATGATATAACAGTCCGTAAGATCTTTATCCTTCGTTTATTACAAGAATGAGACTCGAATAAAGGCGATAACACTCGAAAACTTGCTGTCCTGTTTTCTCATCATAAACAATTTACACTTACCTGCAAAAAGCTAAGAAAACCCTCTTTGTTTTAAGCAACTTATACCTTAACTTAATGGAATTAAGTTTCTTTCGGGTTATGATTATATTCAGGTTGGCCTTTTTGTTATAATAATCTTAAGAGAATAGTATCAACATATTAGAACAACTTCTTGGCCTGACAGAACTGACATTGACAGTTAATACCGGTAATCGTGTTTAGGGGTAAATCTCATTATACAGGTATTGCTGTCAAATAGCTAAACCTCTAATATATTTGAATACCAATATTGATTATACCACTATTTTGACATTAACCGATATACGTAGCGAAATTCGCTATTACAGGTAATACCTTATTTAAAACCTGTATTCAGATTACCGGTTGCGATCCCTGATAGAGGTAGTACGAAAGTACGGCACGAGATGCTGTCCAGAAATTCCTTCTCATTAATTTTGAGGAAATATGTTTTAACTACCAATTCATAATGTGAAAATTTTTAGCAGGTTTAGGTAGATTTCTCCTTGCAAAATGTAGGACATGTGTAGCTATCGGTAATTATTTCTTATTAGCGATCGTCATCTAACTATAAAGTTTTTCAAACCACTTATTTTATAAGAGGGAATAATTAGGTAGATTCCTCATACTAACGTTTTTAAGACAAACATTAAGAGCTATAACGGTATAATAAATACGGCAATAATGGTACCCACTGTTGGACCATAAATGGTATCTTCCGTTTCCACTGCTCCAGTTAACGATTGTTCTAATTAATACAGTTTGAGAGAAACCAGTCAATAGTGAAATCTTAATTGCCAACTTCTTTTTCACACCACTAAAGATAAAAGCAAGCTGTTGATGCCAATATTATAATTTGGCAATACCTTATTACTTCATGATACTGGCGAGGTTTGCAACAATTGCAACCCAGGTGTTCCCACCTTAACCCCTGGAGCCATACATCCGCTGCCATACATTTGCTTGTTGATTAATTACTTTAATTATTTTATATTATAGTCCAATTGGCACTAGGCACTCCTGGGGTTAATACAAGGTGCCCATGAGGAAAGAGAAAAATTCTAACAGCATATTCCTGAGACTAAAAGAAGCAAAAAATGTTAAATGAGTTTTGGTCAAATATGAAAAAAAAATTTTTTTTTTTTAAGTTTTTTTTTGATGATATGAATGCCTTAATACACAAAAAAAGGATTTCATTCCTGAAGCTATCGCAAAAAATGCACTTTAGAGTTTTTTTTTAATTTGCTAGGTATTTTAAGGTTTTTTTGTTCATTTGATATCTGTCAATTAAGTGTGACAAGACTAAGACAACATGGTGACAAAATCGTTTCCTAAAATGCGTTTATCATAGCGCAACGGTCTAAAACGGATTTAAGAAAAAAACTAATTTTCTCTTAAGTAAAATAGACTGAATCCAGAAAACTTCATATGACATTTTTAACTTCAAATTTGGTCAGAAATCCGCTGTTGAATTTTTTCCCTTTCCTCATGGGCACTCTGTATAGGCTGAAGCACTGGCAAAATTTTAAGAAAAATCTGTAGGTACCTACAGAAGCGGACGTATTTTGGAAATAGAAAATACAATTACAAATATCTCGAAGTATGAGCGTGTTATTTTCAGCTTGTAATAGTATCTACGATTTATCCAAATGTTGGATGGAATATCCAAAATGATTAATCTGATGCGTACTTAGTGTCTTTAAAAGTAAGATGAATAACTATTATGACTGTGTTGTTTGACAAGTATTTATATAAATAAATGTATTAAATGCATGTTGGACTATTCTTTTCCATAATAGATACGCACTTAATGTAGGTACAAAAAGACGAGATAATAAAACCTACGTTTCTATATATTTTTCGTACATTCTACTTCGTGACTGTGTGAATACAAAGGCACTACAACAATAAAGATAGTGAATTACCAGATCGGATTACTATTGGCTGAAAAATGCGCACCCAGTTTATGAATGAATATAGTAGATATTGAATACTAACAGCCAGTTTCACGATCCCAGTATAAATATATCCCTCAGATAAAAAAAAGATCACTTTCCATTTTCCCAGGCATATAAAAGAAAAGGACATCATACATTTTTCTGACACATACATTTTATTCGGAGTTGGTCAAACAGGCCCTTTGTGAAATAAGTAACTACAAGTTAAGCTTACATAATCTTACCGTTATAAATATTTTTTAAATAAATAACAAAGAATATATCTACCAAGATTACCAAGCCATTCCGCTAGTAAAGCACAGACTATACTTTTTCAACCCGCTTTCAAAGCGTCATAAGATCGCGTGACGACTAATTATCTGTCACACGTGAAACTTAGGGTCTGAAAGGGCAATGGTATAGAAATAATATTACCAGCAGCATCAAAAGGACGTATACAGCATTGTAACATATTCTACTTGCGACATTTCTCACAAGGCCGACATTTCTATAAGGGTCCAGCTTGTCATAGCGTAAAATACTGGCGCAAAAACTTGTGAGGATTGTAAAATGGAGATAATAATATGACAGGTAAAATAAAAGCCGGCTTTAGACGCTATTACGGGTACTTTTCTCAAGTGCAATATATAATAAACGAATATTTATGTTGTATTTCTATAGGTCCATGGTTATTTTTACTTATGGAAAATAGGTAAGAAAAGAAAGCAGATGATCTGATGCTCCACTGATGTCTAATTATATTACTACTAAATTAATTTTCTTAATTTATATTTTTTTTATTCTCATAATTATTTAAAACTCATAACGATATTATCATATTTAATGATATAATACTCCACTCACATTTCATTTAAGTAGGTAGTTAAATTGTTATAGCACCTATATACATGCTCACTCGTGTACTTACATTCTGAGTGACATTTTCAATATAAAACCAAATTTCCAAATGCTCGCATGATATCCAATTCCACCAAAATACATTTATTTTAGACACGTGCAAGCCAATTACGTTCCCTAATGCAGGTACGTTCACCCTGCCTTTAATACACCAACTTTTATAACATAGCTACAACTATAAAATAGCTACCACTATCCCCTAGGAGTATCACCCTAAGAAGCAAGAAAGGGGGCGTGGTTCATTCTCAGTATGTAACTGCATCTCGCTCGAACTTGCGCCTTTTGCAATTCCTATTTCCTTTTTCGAATGGATATATAGCGGTCGATTCTGTAACAATTCGGTTATAGATGTACGTATAGATTCAAATTGAATTGATATTTATAGTGGTTTGGGTATTCAGTGGATATTTTTTTCTGTTCTTTAAATATAAGTAATAAAAAGTATCTGAATTGCCCGTTTGAGGGTACTGGTGTCATATTCGCATAAGGAAAAAGGAGAAGAATTGTTTTATCGCAACATTGATTAGTCGATTTTTATGCAGGGCTGGCCTGACGATCAGACAATATAAAAATGTATTGTTTTCCTCCTACTTAATAGAATACAATTCTGAATAGGCCCTTAAACGGATTGGCACTATTTTTGTTACATTCCGTACGAACATACTCAATTTGGTACACTCTGTACGAACAAAATCGTATTGAAATTCTAACTTAATCACTTTACAGATATGCAAAACAGTTAAAACCCTGCTTTGTTGTCATTAATTAACTGCAATTAACAAATAATATCGTGTGATCAAATATCTATGTAAAAAGTTAATGGGCATACACCGCTAAGTCGTTCAATAGTACGAACGAACAACGGCGATCATTCTTTTTGCTTATTCTCACCAATCTTTCATTCAATACCTGTCAAGGTTCTACCTCCAGTAAGTGTCATACCTATTTAAGGCTACCAAGTTAACTCAACAGTCAGTGGTGGCGCGCTCGACCACAATACTTAATAGAAATGTATGAAAAATTGTTAGTTCTCATTAAAATCAACAGCACTAAATAAAATGGTCGTGCTTAAACAATGGGTAGACGAGTATGGAACAAAAACAACGTGTCAATCATGAGAACTTATTGACGATTATACTTTGCAAGGTAAAATGATTTAAGATGTCCTTTCATTTATAACACTGATGTCTTTTGTGATCGCTTATGTTGCTTAATCGTTTTTATTATAATTTGAATACCTAGGACGTCTACTGATAACGATAAGTTATAGGTATGCAGTCATAAAACGGTAAAAAATATGTGAAAGCTTTTATAATTTGCAATCGATTGGCCTTTGACTAATTATATAAAAAAAAAAACACGTTACTGATTTCTGGACATATTTCTACAATCTTATCGAATTTGACTAACACTGTTACCATAAGTTCCGAAGATAGTGGATCATTACTACTAATATATATTTTTTTAATTACTAACTAATACTGGTTTACACGCAGGATATTACGTTCAACAAAAAGTTAAAATATCGTAGTCATCATTTTTATGTAATATCTAATGAATTTAATAAAAATAACCCAACACACCTAGGGCCACGGTAGCTCCCCCGCCAAGATAAACAAAATAAGGAGACTGGAGTAACTACTAGGTCTACAATATTATCTACTTATATTCTTTTCTCGAAAAATTACTTAATAACTTTTTCTGTTTCCAGGTAAGCGCAGCATGGTTTGTTCGATTACTTTGCGATTCTAAACGCAATTGTGTCACAGCGGTGAGATTTTTTGTTACTAAATTTGTAGCTTCAAGGATACAACCATTGAATTTAATTGCCTAATAATTTTTTAAGCAAGTATAAAGCCGCGGTCTTACCTAAGTACCTGAAATACCTACAACACGAAACTAAATATTTAGAAATTTCGCTCGGCTACAATTAATTACACGTAATTGGAAATACATAGATCAAATGCGGATTGATGAAACGCCTTACAATAAACTAACGTCTCATTCCAATACATTCATGCTAACAAACCGTTAGACGGACCCCAATAATTACAAATACAACTCTCTAAAGAATCCACTTTCTCGGTAAAAAAAACTGTAATCGTTCGAAAATCAAGTCCCACACTATTATTACCGAGTGCAATGTTTTTCAGTATTAATTAGTTATATTAATTATGCAAATTTATATGCGAATCCACGATGGTTTATTACGATTAATCGGATAGAGATGGTATGGAGGATAACGTGTTGTTGTTGTGCTACGAGCGGCAGCGATTTGTTACTTTGATTTACTATAATATGAGTAAGTAGGTACTGATAGTTATTATGTATTTATATTGCCTTTTGAGTTGTATATAAAACAAGGCTTGATTGAGTGATTTCTGACAATAATATGTACAATGTGTTATATACATAACCTACCTATTATATTTCTTATGAATGACTGTTATACGATGGGAATGAGTAAGGTCAGTGTGGATAATTCCGGCATATTTTATTTGAAGGAAAGTCCGTTATATACGTCTTATATTATTGAGTTAGAGGTGAAAATCAGTTGGTAGACGGACTTTCTCGATAGACGGTATTACCCGCATTGACCTTAGATGATATTAACGATTTTAAATCACATAACTAATTACAAATCTCTATTTTATTGGTATATCTTTTTTTGAAATATATTCAAAGTTATAGAATATATTTCGTTTACTTATTACTTTAGGTTTTACTACTGTACCTATAATGTTTCTCCATCAAATAGGGCGGTACCTCGACTACTAGCCAAGTAGCCACCTTATTTTCAAATAGACAATAGTACATTACTACCGAGGCCGGGAAGTGACTGGTTGCCGGCCGAATATATGTAGACGGCCGAGCGAAGCGAGGCCGGATAGTATTCGGACGGCAACCCGTCACATGCAATGAAATGAAACAAAAAAATGTATCTTCTTTCGAAGAAATTACAAGTCAACTACATAACTAAGTCTTTGAAACACAACAAAAGTCAAATACGACACCGACACCTCATTTTTTTTAAGATTGACCTGTTTGAAAGTTGCAAATTTTTACATTTAAAAAGCGGTATTAGACGACGCGGTCGGTTGGGTCCAATTAATTGCATGCAGTGATCGGGGCCGACGGATCGCGCCGTATAATACTGCTTTTTAAATATTATTTTGAGTAAGTATTGTACATTTATTTTAATTTATATAATTTAAATACCTAATTATAACTGCAAAAATTTGCCAACCATTTTTTTATACTAATATTACTTACAGATAATTATTGGCTAAAAGCCAAGATGCCAGGTCACAACCCTATGTCAAATGAATATTAAAAAAGAGGCACTTGCCGGCCTAGGCCGGCAACGAGGTACTTCCCGGCCACTTTTTAAGCACGTAACTACAACATTTCATTGCATGTTTGAGAAAAATAAATTTTAGTATTGAGTATAAGGTGTCAATTACTAGCCTGCTGTATTTTTCTGTTTCTAATCGCCGTTGCTACGTCACGTCAATGTGAGGAAAACAACCAGGTAGTGTTAGCGTACCTATGCCATTCAGTTCTATTATAGTTTATGTTGGTGTGAAAGCCATAAAAGCCTAAATGAGCGTGCAACTTCACTTTCTTAGTTATTTACTTTTAGATCAGGTTTTTTTATAAGTAGATACATACACGAGTATTATTAATACATTTAAATATGTACCCATTTAGCTTTAGTCTAGTTGATTTGTAAATTTTGTTGTGTATTAATAAAGTATATTAATCGGTAATTCTCAAAATAGTGGCATCGTACCCTGCCGTTACGTTTTTGAATAGAAAGTATATGAAATATGTATGTTGCAATGTATATGTATATTTTTTTTTTACAGATAGTCATTAATATTACACATCGAGGCCAAAACATTATTTATCTATACATATAATACTTTTTTAGAAAAAAAATTAAAAACACCGTTTTCTACTGTACCCTGCCTTGTCCAAACACGACACAGCTCCAGTTTTAGCTCTTTAGATTATTTAACTTCAGTTTTATGATAATGAAACTTGGTTTTCTATATAAACTATACTATTACATTATTAAATATGACGTTGCAAACGATGTTTAGATTACTTTTAACATAAATATTCACGTTCGAAGTTTGTCCAGCGATATTTTCTCTATATCCTGTGCGTTCGCGGTATTGCACCTCACACACACATAGAAAGTCTTATTGAGAACCTAATAGGAGCAAAACACGTCTTCAGTATGGCTCTAACCTCTGGTGGAGAGGTTTCTGCACGAAGTGCACCTGTCTTGTGTCGACAAGTTTTCGAAGTGTGACTTTCGGAGTTTGTAACAGGTATGCACACTTTATCCTGGCATGCTTATTTTAAAACATTAATACGGTTGGTTTCTTACTTATACTATTTTAATATTCCATTAGGGTATAACTATATATACTAAAATTATGATACTTGTATTATTAACAGTTAAGGAGATAATATCTAGTTAGTCGACTTTTCACTGCACCCTGTGTAACTTTATCCTGCCATCACTCTGCAGGGTAAAGTGACCGTTGACAGGATAAAGTGAAAAAAGCTATTTATACAAAGTTTTTACGAACTTGCGCTATATGCAGGTAATTGCGTATATATGTTTGAGGGTGCATGTCTTTCTACAGAATTTCATTTTACCGTATATCACTTGCCAACCCTCGTTTCGCAAATAATTCACTTGGCACACTAACATTGCCAACTTTCATTTAGTTCCTCTTTCTCTTTTAGTGATATGCATCTGTAAGTATTCTGATCTATGATGAGGATGCAATTTCCTCGAAGGTCGGACTCAGTAAGGCGATCCTTTGAGATCCCTCGTGTGTTGCTTGGCGATCCTGGGCCTGATCACAACATTTGAGTCACCGTTAAATTTCTGGTATTTGGACGATGGGGAGGTGATTTCAATATCGTGCTCAATGACGTCCGCAGACTTTCGCCAATCTCGTGGTCGATAGGCTTACACGTAAATTCTTCGAAGTGCGATTTTATGCCTGTATCCCTGTCAGACTTCGAATCTGTCTTGTCAGGCATCAGAATAGTTTGATGGAGTGAGCTCGGAGCTTTAGGCTAAGACGGTGGCTTTGAGGGCTGCTTCTGAGTGCTTAGAGCGGCTATGAGCCGTTAGTAATTCTACGCAACTGCCTTACCAGTACGACGCCGCGCTTAACTTATACTTTAAGGATGTTTCAACAGGAGGCAGTTAAATATGACAATTTGCTTAAGCAAAGATGTCTCAACGTTCTTTACGAAACACAGTAGTGCAAAACAACATTCCCTATTCGTTTCGGAGGTCTTGAGATTTGCTGTATGCTGTAAGGGACGCTAGGGTCGTAGCGTTTCTTACCTCCTTTCATGCGTCGGCAGGTATTTTTGCTAATATCTTGTCTATAAACCTACCTTTCGTGCGGAAGGCTCTGGACGTGTGATCGGTTCGCTCTTTGGGGGAAGCGTATCCGAACAATCCCAATTCTCAAAAGCTATGGGCTGATATTTTGCGCTCATTTAGCAGCATTCTGGAAGGTGCTAACTAGTGTTGTGGAGGATATCACACGGTTTAAAGCGATGAGGCAGCCCGAGTTCTGGGTCTGATTCCATGCACTTTTGTCGCCACAACTAGGAAAGGTACTCGATAACGATACATTGAGAATGGGTGGGATCCAAGGTGTGCGAACCCCATCTGTGCATATGCAGATCATCAGTAGAGGTAAATGGGCACTACGGACTGAGTTGTTCCCGTTCTGCGGCGCGTTCGAGACACCATGTGATTGAGGACTTGGTCTCGGCTCTCGCCGAATGTTCCCTGCATAGCAGAGCTTCAGGACTTAAACCGTACAGATGGCAAGAGACTGGACGGCTTAATGCTGGTTCCCTGGGCATGGGCCGCTGCCTGCTTTGGGATGCTAAGTATGGGCAATTGGGCAGTACATTTGGGTCTTCGCATCTGTCGCAGACATTGCAAAGGATACAGGCGTGGCCTCTGAGAACGCTGCTAAGATCAAACATCTGAAACCAACTTGCAACTTAAAACCAGCTTACGAATCTGTTCCCCGTTCCAGTTCTCACCTTGTCCAAAGAATTTCTTTGGACAAGGGGAGAACTGCCGTGCTTTTGCTTGCCGTCGAGCGCGGTAATGCTGCAAGCACGTTTGGGATGGGTGGCATCCATCAACAATGTAAACAATCCTAAAAACCTGCATTATTTCATAATCACGCCCTTTTAGAACACAATTAACTTAAAACCTGCAACCTTGTGTTCACATACAATTTTCCGGATACGATAGGTACAAATACATAAATATTAGGGCGTAAGATCATAACGGTCGACATATTTTAAGTTTAGGTTTAATGAAAGAGTTGAATTATTAGTGGTAAACTTGTTTTTTCATTTAAACTCTCTTTAACCTGCCACATTTTCCCTACTACCCTGTCTTGTCACTTTCTCCTGTATGTCTAAAATTTCAACTCGCCATAACTTCTAAGTTTTTCGGACTAGTTCGTTCCCTTTCGCAAATTTGGTATCGTTGATGAACTCAAAAACATATTCAAATCTGAAAAGCATAAAAAAAAACACTTTCATTTTTTTCATTTACTTTACCCTGCCGATGCCACTTTTATGAGAACAACCCTAATTTAAAATATTAAGATTAATTTTCAATTTATTTGAACCCGAACTTTACTTTTATTTTTCGTTAGATTCGAGTTATAAAAAGAACAAATCCTAAAATGATTTGTATAATCGGAGTACG
>JALPQI010012228.1:0-25828 GCA_025490895.1 Thaumatotibia leucotreta
ATAATACTATGCAGATCAGACCTCGCATTTGAATGGGACAATTTTTTACATTACAAGAACCAAATTAAACCTTTGTCTTATGTATCAGACTCCGGCGAAGTCAGCTGGATATTGATTGTTTGACATAAGTATCAGACTACCGCGGTCAAAAGG
The DNA here is from genome assembly GCA_025490895.1 of Thaumatotibia leucotreta. Classification (NCBI taxonomy): domain Eukaryota; kingdom Metazoa; phylum Arthropoda; class Insecta; order Lepidoptera; family Tortricidae; genus Thaumatotibia; species Thaumatotibia leucotreta. The sequence continues at coordinate 154 of JALPQI010012228.1, forward strand.
TTAACGGTTGAAATTGCGATTGCAATGTTTCAAAGTGCAACTCTGGAAAGATCTGTTGGCATATTTGGAGCGATTATTGATATGATACAACCAATTCAAAATTTTGTCAGTGTCTAGCTTCATATCAGGGTAAACCAAGAGGGGATTTATGAGTTTAGGCACTTGAACTTTACTCGCATGTGGTGTGGATTAGGTTTGGGTAATTCCACAAATGACACCTGTTTTTTTTACATAAAATGGCGATTAGCTTTGTGGTAGTTCAGGTGTAAAGAATAGTTTTTCTTTCAGGGTGAATGCGAGCTGGACTCCCAGTGTCCCGACCACCTGGCGTGCGTTGGCTTCCAATGCGTAGATCCCTGTCTCGGCAACACTCAGTGCGGATCTGGAGCTGTATGTATGGGCAGGAGACATCTTGCTGTCTGCACTTGCCCTCAAGGTAATAATACATAAGGGTTTATAATGCGTGAGATTCTGGTAGGTAGATATTATGAGTTGCAACACATCACACACACATCATCATCCTATGTCAGTCCAGGCAGTCAGACTCTAACCATGTATTTATATTCCTCAGGTCATAAGGGTGATGCCCTCATCAACTGCTACGAAAGCCGCTCGGTAGCTGCGTCCACACGTTACTACCGCTACAAGCGTAACGGTAGTGGTGACGCCGAGCCTGCTGCCGTCTCCGAAGCCAACGTCGAAGCTGAACCGGAAGTCGCGGAAACTAAAGAAGAGAAAGTTGAAGTTGTCAGCGAAGCTACTGCTTCCGCTTAAATCGATGTTGAAATTGATGATTAAATGCGAAGTCAATATGAAGTTTTGTTAAAGCTCTTACTATTAATCAGGGAATGAAAAGCCGGTAACTTCATACAAACCGTAATCGGTTTTGCATTCCATACTGTTAATTGACTACTAGTGATTTTTATTACAATAGTAATTTAAGAATAGTAATAGTCAGTTAACTTTGTTAGCGATGGTAAGAGAAGGAATTCTTCTATCTTCTTCTGTAACACGTATACGAAATATGTATCTTGTTCTATGATTGTTACCAAATGACATTAATATTTAGAGTGTGGTTTTGTTAATAATGTATATCTTTGGATGATATAACACCACAGGTTACCAAGAAGAGATATGTATTTGTTTTATAAATATGTACTTAAATAATATTTTACTAGCAGTGTAAATCCACGTCTACTGTTGACATAGTATTCGTAAAATAAGTTTTAATGAATGGGAACAATTTTTTATATTAATAAAAAATAACGATCCAATCTTTTCTTTTTATTCTGATCCTCTATCCAGCAGCAGCAGTTATAATTATAATGGATCGTTTATCGTTTGTCGTCATTTCCACCCCGGTCTAGCAAGTATGTAAGCGCAAAAGTGACACGGCATGATAAACGGTAAACGCGGAACTACCATAAGCCACCAACAGCGTTATCATTTAAGCTACAGTAGGTATGCTTATTTCAATAGTTATTTATTATACAAGGGGGCAAAGTTGTTGTTTAACTGTCGTGCCAATATTGAGACCTGAGCTAGCGAAAGATTCCAAAATTGAGCCACGAGCGTAGCGAGTGGTTCAAAAACTGGAATCTTAAGCATTGCGAAGGTCTCAAGGCACGAGAGTTGAACAAACTTTGCCGCCAAGTGTAATACAACTTTTTTCCCCTCACTATCGCGAGGAAATATGATTACAAATCCCATCCAAATGTAAATTAACTTAAAGAAACCATTTAAAACTCAATGTCGAAACGTATCGTACAATAGAGTTACTTCTGGAAATTTAAATATAGCCAATGGCTTACAAAGTCACCCATGAGAACGACCAATTTAACATGTGAGCTCCGATTGCGCATGTTTACTACGGTCATACAGATCCACTTATACTAGGCTGTAGGGGGCTATAGGAATTAGAGCAATGTCAAATTACTTTATTCACAAGTGTGTAAAAAGCGTTTTTACCCGCTCGGATTAAACGATAAACGAGCGCTTTACGAGCTAGTGAGGGGAAAAATACATTTCACCGGTTCAGTTGTCATATTTCACAACAAAAAGAAGCACTACACTCTTCCAAGAAAATAAATCGCAAGAAAAGCATCTATCTATTTTCACATTTATCAAATTGTTTCTTTTAGGCCCAGCCACGGACTTCTGTGGGCCCAGCATATACCTACATATTACTACAATTACAGAAAACCATCTTCAAAAACCCGTTTAAAGAAATAACAACTCTTGCGACGATACAATTAAGTTCAAATTTCCATCGCGTAACCCTAAATGTCACCTAGAAGTGCGCTCTATTTCTATCGCGTAACTCGTACATTTTCTGAAAAATAAGGTTGCTTCCGTTTAAAAAATGATATAATGTTAATATTTAATTACTACTTACTACCTTTATTATATTGTTTTTCTTTTTTTTATTGTTCATTCATTGTTATAATTAATTCTCTGACAGCGATCGAATTAGTACGTAGATAATTAGCAGTGGTCGGATATCCCGGTGCAACACCAGGGGATACCAAGTAGAAAAGTTATACTTAAAATATAAGATAGGTATACTTAAAAAGGCAGCTCAAATTGCGAACATAAACGAAATCTTTGGGCGTTTTCACAAACCGTTGTTCAAAACACTTTTTTTTTAATTCGGACAAGTTTGGGCTTGTTCGACTCAGGATCACGAGCTCTTTTAATTCTGATAGGCGAAAAATAATACCGCACCTGATGAAGTGTTTCTTTACAAATTTGCTCCACTGACATCCGTAGAAGTGGAAAGGCCTTTTTCGGCGTACAAATGGATTTTAGATGTGAAAAGGAATCGATTGAAAATAGAGAATCTAGAGAAAATAATTATTATGCTATTTTAACTTTATAGAACCTAGTAAGCCATAATTCTTTCATAAAATACATATATTTACTCTAATGTGTCTGCATAGGTGTGTCAAGTCTTCATGCTTAAAAATGTTTGATTGTAAAGTTACAACACGAGGATGTTTAATCCGTAACCAGGTATATTTTTTCTAACTTAGTAATTGATGACCTCAGGAAGACCATGTACCATTCAGTGGTTATTGTATACAATTTTTCTTTAACTTTAAATTAATACAATTTTGAGGTATCGGCGGGAGACCTCACCTAAAATGTTTAATTTAGGCTGGGTATGGATATTGTTTTAATCCTGATCACGGATTAAAATAATCGTGTATTATATGATATTTCTGTTTTTTTTACGTTGTCAATTTCTAGAAGTGGAACCTATTGTGCCTTAGTAGAAAGCTTCTATTTTTAAAGCTAAACTCTTTTCATCATCATCATCATGATGATTTTTAAAGCTAAACTCTTTTATTTAAGAATATTCATACCAAAAGGCTATTTGGTACTAAGGTCAATATTAAACAAAATTTATAACCTATCTTTTAAAATAATTGTCGAAATCGCTTAATAATAAACGCTTGTATGTAGATGCACTTATTTTGCGTTACAAAATATTACTAAACTTTACTGGACGTAATTTTGTGGAATCCCGTGGTATATCCATATTAGTATAATGTTTGAGGTCATTCACCCCTTGTTGCACCGGGATATCCGACCACTGATAATTAGATATTCGTCGAACAACATTCGCGTGTGCGTGACGTGCGTCACCGCTCGCCGTGACGCCTTGTGGCCTTACCCTACTGATGGCCTCCCGGGGTGGCTCTGACAGTTCGAACCGAACGCGCTAGTTGTATAGGCCTAGTAGTTTAGGGTTTTTAAAGTAATTAAGTTTAAGCTACCTACTACTAGGTACGATGAATTCTAAATTAATCTGGCCGTCTAGGCTAGGCGATTCCATAGGAAACCCTCAGAGGAAACCATTGAAAGAAGGCACAGACACAGACTACAAAGAGAAAGAAGGCATTGATGGCAGTGTGGACCATCCACAAAACATTTTTGTTCTGTGGGACCATCCTTCGTTGATACTATTTTGATTGCATTGATTTGAAGAAGACAAGTAGAAACTTTACAATATGTATTACTTATTCATAATCACCTTTGCTAGAAAGAGAGGCTCTAGCTTGATAAAAATGTGTCAAGAAGAAAACCGATTTCATATTATAATATCAAGAACTCAAGAAGTCAAGAACCAACCAAAAAGTTTCAATATACAAAAGTTAAATAAAATAGATGCAATAACAAAACGTTTTGACACTTCTTTTAGGCGTTTTTCTAAACTTATACACTAAGGAGATTACCTAACGAAATAAATTTTCGTGGACAAAATCATTACACTATGTTACTTAAATTTCCATCAAATTTATTCTTTAGCTCTTTACATTAAATGTGTACATCGGAAACACAACAGTAAACAATTTTAAATTCGACATCCGCATGAAAATGAGGGCGGATGTACGACACAATTGTTTGACGTTTAGGAATGTCTGACAAAAGTTAAACACGTAAAAATGTCTCTCAGACGTTTCATGTCGTTCGATAACGAATGATGATTGAATTCGAGTTTTTTGCTATTTAATTCCATAAAACTGTTGATATTTATGCGAAACCATGTCCGACATCAACATGGAAAAGTTTGCAAAAGCAGACTTTGCCCCGGAGCGCTACGTGAAGGAATTAGCGAGATCCTGCGTTGGAGGGGAGGAGTTACAACAGCAAAAGGAGAAGATTGAAGCTCTCGCAGAAGATACGGCAAGCGCTCTAAAGAAGAATGTGTACGAGAATTACATGCAGTTCATCGAGACGGCGACAGAGATATCTCATCTGGAGGCTGAAATGTACAAGCTGTCGCGCTTACTTAGCGAGCAAAGATCTGTACTTACCACGCTCTCTCACGCCTCTGTTTTGGGGCACGATAATACCATTTCCCGGGAGTCTCTCGACACGCAAGACCTCGAGGCAGAAAAAGCAGAAGAACAGCGAAAAAACAAACTTAACACAATCATGGATAAGGTTGAAAGTTGTATGAATTTATTAGACACTCCTGAAAGGACTCTGCTTCATGAAGGAGATTTGCTGGAAATTGATGCAGAGGAAAATACTGCGTTACAAAGAATGCATGTTTACTTGTTTACTGATTGTCTCATGTTGACATCCTGGATATCTAACCGCAGAGGGCCAATGAGATATAAATTCCAGGCGAGTTATCCTATTAGTACACTGGCTGTAGTCAATGTGCGTGATCTAGGCACGGTGAAACAAGCCTTCAAGGTGCTAGCATTCCCTGACACAAGGGTCTTCCAATGTAACAGCTTTGTAAGTAAAAAAGACTGGTTGGATAAGTTTGATGTGGCCAAGAAGATGTATATTGAAAAAGAGAACTCCAAGTTGAAAAAGAAAGAAGACAAGCCCAAGCCAGATTTGGTGGAATCCCCTAGTCTATCAGTTGAAGAGTTGCCATCTCAGATCCCAACTCTGCCGGAATGGCTGGCTGATGTTACTGAGGAACTGGATGTACTCATTGTAGAAAGACACTTTCAAAAAACTTACGAATTAATGGTAGCAGCCCAGAAATCCTTAAATTCTGATGAATATAAAACCCACCCAGAAAGGAATGATATCTTGAAAAAGATTGATCAGAAACAGAAGATTCTTATAGATATATTATTAAAAGAACTAGATGTGACTCACAACTGGAGTCCGCGGGCCGGGCTTCAGTCTTCCCGGTATCCAGTGCTAATTCTAAATAAGTTTAACATGACAAGTCAAGCTTGTGAACTGTTCTTGGCAATCTGCAGCCACACAGTTAAAGTTCACATCAAAGGAGTTCAGTTAGAAGGAACTATTAATACATATGTTAAGCAAGTTGGAGAGGTTTTCTTCTGCTCATTGAGTGATGCCTTAACAGAGTTTACAGCTCTATTTCCTAAGAATAAAATTAGTGCTTTTGTAGTGTGGGCGAGCCTGCAGCTTAGAATGCTGCTCAGTCAGATTATCAAACAAGTGTTCACCCCACAATGTCCGTTAGACTCAGTTCTAGAGTGTGTTCAAAGTCTTAGAGATCAATGCTCACTCTTCTGTGAATTTGGTCTAGATTTGAGGTTTCATCTCAACAGTTCTTTAAGAACCCCCACCAATAAAGCTCTAAAAGAGTATAAAGAGAAAATCATTGACTCCATGAAATCAAAGATAGCAGAAGATAAATGGACCCCTGTAAATATGCACACCAAGGCAGGTGTTCAAAAGTTTTTAACGCAGATGGAGAATTTGGGCCTTATATTAGCTAAGTATGTTATAAATGAGACATGGGTGGACCTCTCTAGTAGTACAATATGGTTTGCTCAGTCTGTGATAACTATTCAGAAAGTGGGACTAACTCTTGTTACGAAAGACCTGATGGAAACATTGGATGACTGCATCTATGCTATTTTTAATGCCAGGCTAGCGCTTGGTGTAGGAAATGATTCAATATACGCTCAAAAGAATTTCAGGTTCATTTTGGATACAGTGATGCCTCTGATGCTCCGATGCTATAAGGAAGAGGTTGGATATGAAAATGACAAGTTATTAGCACTAGCAAAGAAACATGGAGTCAGTGTGGCTTTACCGAAGAAGTCTAATATCACGAAATACACGAGTAACGAATATTTATGAGAATAGTCAAGGACATGGTGAACAGTGTACGAAATTATTTTTGTTACGCTAAAGCTTTAATACTGTAAAATATAGGTAGTAAGCATGCAGGATTTTTGTATGATTATTTAATGAAACTGATCAAATTATATTATATGCAAGTTAATCAATATGAAATTTTAATAAACAAACAACAAATATTTCATGTAGTTTATTTTGCAAGATAATGATACTGTCTCTTTGCAACAAGCAATACAATATAAAATAGCTTATCATAATTATCTAAAATACAAAATTTACAAACAGCTTTGGTATACTTAAGATACTCTTAATGTAAATAAAATAGTAATACATGTTTTATCTTGCCACAATATAATTATATGATTTATCTCGAGTACCTAAACCATGAATGGCACTATACAGATACCATTTTATTGCCATTGGACTCGCATTATAAATAAATTGATAGTGATAATCTTTTTTGAATCACAAGTTTTTTTTTACACAAGTAATGAGGAGGCTATTACAAATATTGAGGATCTTTTAATATTGAGGATGTTTTGCTCCTTACCATAAAGTCTAATTTTGCCTGTATCTTAAAACAAATCTGTCAGTGTCATGCTCATGTTGTTTTGATCAAAAAACTTTTAATTTCATTTATCAGTAATTCAAATCGTAACTCAGCATTATTTCACGAGTGTCTTTTCAATCAATATTTTTCGCTTGGCGTAAGGGCGTTTTGACACGTTATTAATATAAGATACAAGCAAATTTGACCCTTTAAGGGCCTAAAGTAACCGGCAATATGGTATATTCATTCCTAATTCCTATAAATATGCATACACCTCTGAACTTATTATTAAGGGAGCAAGGTTTATATTTGAATACATATGTCAATATACAGGGTGTTTGGGATAACGATGTAGGAATTTCTGGAGGTGGCAAAGGAGACTAATTGGAAGAGTTTGAACCCTATTTACCTTAGTTCAATATGTGACATTTTTTTTTAAATCACGTTTTTCAAAATGTTTAGTTTTATACCAAAAATTTACTTAAAAAGTTAAATTTAAAACAAAATATGCAATAAATAGCATTGTTTTTTTTATAATTAACATAACAATTAGTTGAGTAATAAATAAAAAAAAATTGAACTCCCACTTGCCACACACAACATTTTTTTTAATAATTTTTCTAGTTCATCATTCCTGATTTCTAACAGTGAATTAAACTTTATCGGCCTGTGGAAAAAAAGTAGTCGGGATATGAGTCTTCCTATTCGTGTAAAAACATGCTTGATTTTCTAGGTTTTCATTACAAAAAAAAAGTACAACAAAATAGCAATTAGTTTAAAAGTTATCGTCGATCAATTGTTGAACGCCGTCACCAAACAAAATAAGTTTCTTGTAGTTAGTAGGCAAGTGTGAATTTATTTTATTAAAAAAAAAACTTACATATTGGACTAAGGTAAATAGGGTTCAAACTCTTCCAATTAGTCTCTTTTACCACCTCCAGAAATTCCTACATCGTTATCCCAAACACCCTGTATTTATGTAGGACCGTACTAGTTTAATTGAAAAAATACGAAACAGTGGAAAAAACTAAAATTATTCTTGCATGAGCGACTCAATAAACCTCGTCCACCTCAATCAGCTTAGTAGTCAACACCACAAATTCCACTTTAGAATCCTCTATCTGAACAAGCAAATTTGATCCTTATAGGGTGCAAAGTGGAACCTTGTACGTTGTTGCCTTCGAGATATGCACACACTTCCAAACTTATTAATAGGGCAACAAGGTTTAAATTTCCATACAGGGTGAGCATATCATGTTGGCGGCCATATTAGTTAATTGAAAAACACAAAACAGTGGAATGATGGCTAAAATTACTCCACTTCCATGAGTGACTCGATAAACGTCGTCCCATTAATCAGCTTCGTAGTCAACACCACAAATTCCACATTGGAATCCTCCATTTGACTAATGGTCCTAAGCGCCGAGATCTCATGGTACGTGCATCCGCCGATGAAGAACACGAGGACTACCCGAGGAGATTCGAGGGATGATGAGGTTTCGCTGGACGAGGAATTGCGGCGCGCTGAACGTGGTTGGAGTGTTTGAAGCTCATCTACTGTGGCACCGGGGAGGAGACCTAGCATATCCTGGATTCCTGAAAACAAGGATTTATGTTCACTCCACCATTTCGAATCCTGGACCACACAGGAACCATTTCAAAGTAACATTTTCAATCAGATTGTAAGACATTTCAAAATACTCTTTATTTTGACACGGTTCTAGAGTGGCATAGCGTATTTTTCTTTAGTAATTAATTTCCGATTAGCCAATAGCATGTCTGCTATATGTACATGCTGTACTCTAATTTTGCATAGAAATAGAGACTATCGCAAAAATAAGCATGTGAGTGGCAATAATAGGTTTTGTAACTACGTTTGGCGTCTATGAGTATAGAAGGATAAAGTAGCTTATATTATATTACAGTTTTAACTGCTATAATAATATGTATACAGGCTGGCCCATTCGAATCGGTCAGTATGGAAAAGTCTGAAACTATAAGGCATACGAAGATTTGTTCTTAGGAACTATGTCACAGATTTTGATAAAAAGAAAAACTGCATTCATACATTTGAAAAAAAAACTGTACACAGCTAGGGAATCGAACCCGGTTGTTTTAAAAAAAAACTTACACTATTTTTATTCAGATATCGTTCGTGTAGGTCTTAAGCTGTAAATGTCTCTAAGAAACATGATGTCTAAAATGAAAGGAATTCATTGTTTTCACATACTTAAATTTATTTTACTAGGTGTTTGTTGTGTAAATCTTAAGAAAAAAAGTTTTTTTTTATATTTATCAACGTAGTTTTCATTATTATTAAAATCGATGACATGGTTCCTAAGAATAAATATTCGTATGTCTTATAGTTTCAGACTTTCCCATACTGACCGATTTGAATGGGCCACCCGGTATAGGTACTGTTACATTAAAATTAGCTACTACTTTCCGACTCTATCCCGTGGTAATAAATTAGAAAAATATTTATTTCCAATGCATTTAATTTACCAACTGGGTACTACCCGCACTTTGTATCTGGATATGGCCACAAACATTAAAACAAAAATTGTACTTATCCTGAGTCGACAAATTTGTATTGTTATAGAAGTCACAGAATCAAAACGAGGCTAGGGTAAGGGTAAAGTTAAAAACATTGCCAATATTTCATTTTAGTAATTATATTATATAATTTCCATGTTAGTCGTGATTAAAGTTTTGAACGTACAGCTCGTACACTCAATACCTAACAGAAGTGGCTAAGCTAGGTGTTCAGTTTTTCAGTGTAAGAGTAGGTAATCTCTCAGCAACAACGTCGTTCAAAGAGCTTTAGGGTACGGCTCCACTGAGGCGGAGAGGAGCGGAGATGTGCAAAATTGACCAATTACATTCTTCAAATTCAAAATTTGAAACACTGTCATGTGCCAATGAGACCGCTCATTGGCCAATTTTGCACATCTCCGCTCCTCTCCGCCTCAGTAGAGCCGCACCCTTACAGACCGGTGCGAAAGCAAAAAAGCTATTTTTGCGGCAGAATTTAAAGGATATTCTATTAAAATGTCATTCTACAAACAGCGTGAGATACTGAACAAAACTCACATCACAGGAACCGTATTACCTCAATTTAAAGGGGCGTACTCGTATTAGGTCATTAATTATACTTGTTAGCGTAAATTGGTCCGTGAATTGGAGAAATATAACCGTTATCTACCCGCACACGTCATGCATCCGTATAGCGGTATGTTATCGCTGGTATGGTTTTATACATTTGTCGATAATATTGTAATAATATAGGTACATGTATTTGACATTGTAGACTGCTTGTTTTGAAATACCAGTTGTCATAAGTTCTAGATAAAATAGTTGTAGAAGTAAAAAATATTTTGGGAGCGTAATTTTAAATACCTGATATTGTAATTGTTTTCGTTATTTTCAGCTTACTTTGTATAGTTTATGACGTAAGTAAAAAATACAAAATAGTCACATAAAAACCCTATAAATAACACCAAATCAAAACGAATTTTTATTGAAATTCAGACTCGCATGCTCGTGTACGAGTATTCTAATAAAATAAAAAAGGTCCCTAAGTTTTTCTTACTATAATTTTACCGTTCATTCAAAAGCGAGATTAACTATAAAAAAAATTAGTGGAATTTTTCTTCTATTGATAGATGGGATGTGTCCAGTCAAGTGCAAAAATAAGTATCGAAAGAATCCGTTCATAAATATGTTACGACGTTCTTATTACGCAGAATTAGAGTGCACTGGGACATATTTTTGAACGTTTTTGTATACCCCTTATTTTGTCTTCGACTGTCCCTTTTGAGTCGAATTAATCAATTAATATATACTCGTAAATGCTGAATTTATTACGTGAAATAAAGTTGAATTTATAAATGAAATATTCAGTTGCCACCATAGACAAAATAATTTAGAAGGCTGAGATCCCCGATACAACTTAATATACTGCCAAAGGAAGCTGAAACTGACTACTTTTCTTGTATATGCGCTACGATGAAAAGGAAACTTACCCGTCCAACCCTTGTTCTTGGCAATATGTTCGCTAAGCCGTACGGTCAAGGGCGTATATTTGCTTGACAAGTAACTCTTGTCTTTGCCGTCGAGCTCCGATTCGTCCATCGTGAGGTGCAGCGTCTAAAAAAGGATATAATGTTTATAATTTTTTTTAGGATGCATATTTTTAAGGGCTATGATCAAAAGATATGAAGGGTCCACGGAAAAGCATGTCCAGTGCTTAAAAAAATCAGGTCGAATACACACCTTATTCTGTTAAAAGTATGGTGGGTTTTCCTTCTGTAATTTAAATTGACTAGACATGTTTTTTCCGTGGACCTTTCATGTTGTATTATTTATTCAGTGGATGCAACATCAAAAGTAATTTTGGACCAGGGAATGTTCTTAACCTTCTGACCGCCGTTAGTAGTCTCTTAAGCAAGACAAAGGTCAGGTTTGGATTTTATTACGTAAAAATTAAACCTAATCACGGTCATCTTCTATACTATTTTAGAACTCTGTAGACGTACCTTCCTCAATACTACGTATTGCCTGGCGCCCGACTGGGGCTTCAGCAGACCGCATTTCTCCAAGTTGCAGAGAGTGAGCCACGCCATGAGACCGTACACTTGTATCAGTTATCTCTTATAGTATTCTAGAACTATCTGCAGACAGACGTACCTTTCTCAACACTGCGTATTGCCTGGCGCCCGACTGGGGCTTCAGCAGACCGCATTTCTCCAAGTTGCAGAGAGTGAGCCACGCCATGAGACCGTACACTTGTACCAGTTCTCTCTTGTAGTATTCTAGAACTATCTGCAGACGTACCTTCCTCAACACTGCGTATTGCCTGGCGCCCGACTGGGGCTTCAGCAGACCGCATTTCTCCAAGTTGCAGAGAGTGAGCCACGCCATGAGACCGTACACTTGTACTAGTTCTTTCTTGTAGTATTCTAGAACTATCTGCAGACGTACCTTCCTCAACACTGCGTATTGCCTGGCGCCCGACTGGGGCTTCAGCAGACCGCATTTCTCCAAGTTGCAGAGAGTGAGCCACGCCATGAGACCGTACACTTGTACTAGTTCTCTCTTGTAGTATTCTAGTACTTTTGGCTTCAGTCCAGAGCCGGTCACACATTGAAGGCAGATCAGGCGTAGGACCTGCATGAATTATGTATATGTATGAATAAGTGCGAAATTGTTTGAATGTAAAATATAAAGTCGGTAAAATATAGGACCGTCAATCGTATTGGATTTAACGGTCACCTCAGAAAAAAGGATTCCTATTTAAACAGGTTAGACCTTATAACGCCAGACTTGTGTCACAATGTGTCACACCACACGCCAATGACACAATGCATTTCTTAGCGTTGTAACGCTGCCTGTACAAAACCGGCAACTATATTTCTAGGACAATAACGGTATCAATAGGGAGTTAAAATAAATTATTTAACATTATGCACGACATAATACGAAGAAATTATTACTAAGATATAGATTGCAGTAATTTTACAGAACTTCTATTTAATAAATTGAAAAGAACTTAAAAGAGTAGATCATTTGGCAGTACTCAAACGTGACGTCACTTTTGAGTATTTCATATAAAATTCAATAGTGGTGATCGTTTTGACAGTTCGAAAAAAAATGCTGATTTGACTTGCCAGTCATCATGCCTATTGATAGTCAATTCAGAGTAGTCACTTTTGGGTTAGTCAGAATAGTCACTATCTGAGCGTTCCAACCGCCTAATTTTGGTGGCATCATTTTTGCCGAAGTTTCTATTCGTTATAATGTGCTACTTTGTCATTTGAAGGAGGCATGGTACTTTATACAAATGACGAAGTATAACATTGAGACGTTTAGAAACTTCGGTAAAAATGAGGTCAGCAAAATTAGGTGATTGATATGCACAGATATTTACCCTTTTATGTTACTGAGCTTTTGATTGTGTAAGGTGGGACTGGATGTGGAGAATTCTCCGAGAAATGGGGGTACCTCCACACCTAATATCATTGATCGCGAGCTTATATGAGGACGGGGTATCTATGGTCAGAGTGAACAATGTCGTATCAGGTCCATTCAAACCTCAAAAAGGGGTACGACAGGGGTGCATTTTATCTCCGATTCTTTTTAATATATATGGCGAACATATTATGAGAATAGCCTTGGAAGATTGGGATGGGGGCATCGCCATTGAGGCAAGAAGATCAGCAACTTGCGGTATGCGGACGATACGACGTTGTTTGCCTCATCAGAGCTGGAATTAGCGGAACTGTTCCGGAGAGTAGAACGGGCGAGTGGAACTGTGGGTCTAGCGGTAAATAAGTCCAAGACCAAGGTCATGATGATTGATCGTGCGGGGGAAGCCGAACGCACAGGAGAACTCTCAGGCCTGGAATTTGTAAGCGAGTTTGTCTACCTTGGGTCGTTAATCACTGATCGAGGAGGTTGTGACAAAGAAATTCGGAAACGCACACAGATGGCCAAGTCCGCAATGAGTAAACTGACCAAAATTTGGCAGAACAGGAGTATATCTAACAGGACTAAGATCAGGTTCGTGCGAACTCTGGTCTTCTCAATATTCATGTACGGCTCCGAATCGTGGACCATTCGAGCAGTTGACCGGAAAAAGATCGAGGCTTTCGAAATGTGGTGTTGGAGGAGAATGCTGCGCATACCGTGGACTGCAAAAAGAACCAACAGGTCGATTCTCGACCAACTAAAAATCAAAACCAGATTGTCCACCATCTGTTACCAACGAGTACTGGGTTACTTTGGCCATATCGCCCGAAGACAACCCGACAACTTAGACAAGTTAGTTGTGGTAGGCAAGGTAGATAGAAAAAGACGAAGAGGCCGTTCACCTACTCGTTGGGCGGATCAAATAAAAGATTTGACCGGACTCACTATACCGACAGCCTTGAGACAAGCCGAAGATAGAGCAGGGTGGAAAGATCTCGTCACAGTCTCAGTAAAGGCGTATCAAGAAAGGCACGACCTTCAGGAATGAAGAGTACGATGAAGAAGAAGATGTTAATGACAGATTTTTGGGGGTCCTTTTGCCTAAATTGTAAAAGTATTTTTTAATAATGACTAAGTTAATTCCGCTGTTGTACCTTAGTTAGAGGCGCTTCTTGAGCTATGAGATCTTCTATGTAGGGACACACTTTCTCGTTCTCGATGCAATTTAGGAAGTCCTCCTCGCATCGAATCGTGTCTTGAAACTCGAACGAGTCTGTCGTCTGAGGGAAAGGATTAGTTGGATGAATTATGTCTGTGTAGGTATTACAAAGAATTGGAATAGATACTTCATAAATCAATAAAATATAAGCAGTATCTCCTTCCAATGTTTTGTGTGAGAATTACTCCAAAAGTTGGTACAGTCAAGGTCATAAATATACACTTTTTTACTTATGCCTGCAGCATAAGGTCTAAAATTGTATATATATTTATGCCATTGGCCATGTGCCTACAGTACATTGGTAACATGTCTTTAATTTTGATAAAAAAATGGTTGGCTGGTAGAGATCAAGCTGAGCAATATCTAACATTCTTCAGTATGTATAAAACAATCGTATTTTTTTCGGTTAGCATTCACTGAGTGGGGCATTTTTTCAAAGTTGTCCTCTCACTTTTTTTGTGGGTATAGAACTTTTATATGATTTCCACTCAGAAACGCGAGCGCTTTCAATCCTGATAGGAGTGTTTTGTCCTTGGGTTTTTCCCATTCTGTTAGCATTTTTTCATACATATTGTATGGCGGTAACGGAAAGTTCGAAAAATGTATATACATTTTGGGACAACATTTTTCTTCTATTAGGATTGAAAGAGCTCACAATTTTTATTAGAAATCATATAAAAATACCTTAAAATACTTTTGAAAAAAAAATGGCTAACGTAATTTAGCCTAATTCTGCCTTTGAAACAAACTACTTACTCTTTTCTCTTTGTTTATAAGATACCACTCTTCGAGAAGTTTACTGGCGGTAGATTTTCGTTAAACCCTATGTTAGTTGTGTAGTGTCCAAATTAAGATGCTAAGTGGTAAGCCATAACTGCCGTAACTGCGTTTGCCACACCGTGGTCTCCATTCGATCACTTTTCGACCCCATCGGCCATCTGTTCTGCATGCAATGTGGCCTGCCCATTGCCATTTCAGATTAATAATCCGGAGGGCTACGTCGGTGACTTATGTTCGTCTACGGATCTCCTCATTTCTGATTCAGTCACGTAGAGAAACCCCGAACATAGCCCTTTCAATAGCTCGTTGAGTGACTTTGAGCTTTGAGATGAGGCCGATAGTTAAGGACCACATTTCAGCGCCGAAAATGATCATTAAAATTGATTATTATTATTATTTATTTATTATTAATAGAACATATGGATTACAGTCTTAGAATTAGTAATTGTCCTACAAAACTCTTCAGAGTTTGACTGTAGGATCACAGTCTCTTTTTAGTTCATCATCATCATCAGCCTATGTTAGTCCACTGTTGGACGTAGGCCTCTCCTATTAACTATGCGTATAGACGCATTAGGAGGTAAATGCCCATAATCGCCACGCTGGGCAAGCGGATTGGCGATCGCAGTAATGTGTCCACTATGATGACGCTGCTGCCCATCATCAATCTTGTAAAATGGTCAGTGACACTTCAATCCCTTAGTCGACTCTTACGACACCCGCAGGAGGAGTTGGGGTGGTGACAAATGTATTCTTACTGCCGTCACCACACGGCACTTCGGCCACGGCACGGCACGGTCTTTTTAGTTACATTATATAAAATAGTTATACATACCTAGGTGTTATAAAATTAAATTAATTATGAGTTTATATTATTATTGATATGGCAAATTATGGAAGTGTGTTTTCAGAAGCCTCTTAAATTTATTTTTGTTGGCCTGACACCTGATGGCTTCAGGCAAACTGTTAAGTAGGTAAGGGATGCGTAATAGCTCACCTCTTTAATACACTCAGCGATGGCCGTGTGGGTGACCACCGACTGCTTGTTGGCCAGCATCTGCGGCAGGCGGTTGACGAAGTGCTTGATCTCTTGAACCGTCTTCTCGTGGTGGCGGTGCCGTTCGTCCAGCTCGTTCTTTATTATTCGCGCCTTCTTCGATATCGCGGCTCCGACCTGCGATGTAAGACAATATTTTCATCACACTTGCTGTCTAAGCGCGCCATTGTTGCAGCGGGAGTAATAGAAAAGTGAAATTCCCTAGGGAGTAATAGAAATGTCAGTACGTCATTTAATAATGTTATTTCTTAAAACTTATTTTTTGTCGGCAAGTGTGATGAAAAACATTGTATGCATCACGGTCGGTAAGCGGAATACTAACTCGAGTCATAAAAGTTCTAACACTCTCGTTCTAACACTCTCGGTAGTAATTCCGTACTTACCTCCCTTGACGCACAATGTATATGAGGAGTGTCTTTTCAAAAGGGGTCATCCATTAATTACGTCACACCAATTTCATGACTGTTTGAAACTCTCCCCCCTTAAGTGTGACGTCACATTTCGATTTTTAGTTTAGGAACCAACTTTTTACTAGGTTTCCCTAAAATTATTTATAAAATTAATGAAGAGAAAATCAACAATAATAAAAAAATACTAGAAACTTATTCTTCCTCCGTCAAAGGATTTTGAATCCACTCTTTCATGTTCAGGCATTCATGTATGTGAGGGTTGTGAGGTTACAAACATGAAACTCCTCCCTCCCCCTGTCACGATATGTCACATTTTGTGGACCCCCTTCCTCCCTCTTGAGGTGTGATGTACTCGTAATTAATGGATGACCCAAAAGGGCCTATTACCACTCTGTCAACAAGGGTTATTTTTTCTATGATTTCATAAGGGAAATAATCTCTATTAACAAAGTGGAAATAAGCCCTTTTGAAAAGATACTCCTCATATGCAGAATACCCTCGATTATCCGAACCTCAATTATTCGAACGCGGAAGTATTCGGATAAACCACTCCATTATCCGAACGCTGGCCGACATTCGCTAGCGAATTAATACCAACGCACTCGATACCTACGAGTTACGCTGCCGCCGACTTACCCACTCATTCAACGTTGATAGACCACGTTACATATATGATACTAAAAATTGTTCGTCAAATTATTGACAAACTGATCTCTTGTTTCTAATAATTTGTGGGCAAGAAACGTTACCGTTGTGCCTTTAGGGGCGCGGAGCGGAGCTGTGCAAAATTGACCAATTACATTCTTCAAATTCAAAATTAGAAGCGATTATTCAGTCGCAACAATCAAGTCATTACCATTCCCAAATTATTGACGAACTGCGTATAAATAGTGGAGTCATTTTCGATTATCTTGTAGCAGACGCATGTTTGTCTGCTATTCTGGCATAATAGTCTCGTTTGCTTCTATAAAACGGTAAATAAAGTGGTGATGGTAATGAACAAAAAAAACGCGTAACAAAATCGCATAGAAACACCGAGAAACACTGTGATGCGTTCTCCTTGGCCGAGCTCCCACAGCTCCGCTCTGCGTCAGTAACCGAGCTGCCTCGTAAGGCCAAATCCTCGCGAGCATTCATTGTGTATCATCATCATCAGCCAATTGACGTCCACTGCTGGTCATAGGCCTTCCCCAGAAATCCACAACTTCCACAAAGATCGGTCGTGAGCTGTCCGCATCCATTGGACACCCGCAACCTTTACCAGGTCATTTTTTGTTTGTAATCATATGCCATAATCGCCACGCTTGGCAGGCGAGTTGGCGATCGCAGTTTAGTACACCGCTGCCCATCCACCGGTGGTTTTGGACGTAGTTTAACGACATTCAACGACCCGGGTCGTGGTCACTGTGTATACAGCTAATTAATAACCACTGACCGCAATAAAGTTACAATCACGGAGCTCGGCGAAAAGTTCTTCGCCAGAATTGAGAATTATGCGTTTCTTCTCTCCCGCCTTCATCTCTGTGGTGCTCGCCTCTTCCGAGCTGACGAACTTGTGTGCCGGGAACGTTGCTGTTGCGCCTTTAATGCCGAATAGCTCGTCTAAAAACAAAGGGTTTGCTTACACATTATTGTGATTACACGGGACTAGCACAGCAGTGTTATTCACTAAGGAAACCGCCTTGCTGTCAGCGCTGTGTCAGTGTTGCGGCAGCGTCGAGCCTAAAAATGGTATTCACTAATGTACTTGAAACGACACTAGTGCTCGGCGCGGCGTGAGCTGGAACTACACTGCGTCGAAAGTTTGACGTTTAATGTATGCACTTCGTATTCTCTAACGAAAAACAGCGACGAACTCGTCCACAAGCTCGCTCACAGCCTCGATTCCTAATGTCAAATCAAACAGCTAGGATTTTAGACAAGGCTGTCTCAACATCGAGCTCGTTGACGAACGCAGCGTCGAATGTGTCAATAAGAGAATAGCATAGCAGGTAGTTTATGATGGTCCCGTTTTATCCATTTATCGTGCTACGCGCCGCTTTCGTACTTGCATACTTGTTCGAACGTGACGGCAACGACGACAAACGATTAGACGCGGTACCATCATAAGCCTACAGGTGTTAAATAATATGCGATAATGTACAGGGCGTGCCAAATGCCCAGGACTATAAAGGAAAAGTAACCTAAATATCGTAAATATGATATTCTGTTGGACGGAGTCTATTTTATTTTAATAAGTGAGCTACATATAACTCACAATATCATCTGAAAATGACTTGCTTCATCAGGGAATTGAACCGACTCAAAAGTGGAAAAGGATGCACCTTACAAAGTAATTCTTCTAAAGAACCTAATTAAAAGAAACGCATGATAAAATTCCAAGGAAATTATTTATTGCTATTTGTATTCTCAAAATAGCTACTTGTCATATAAAATATATGAATGCAGTACTCGGTATCACTCACAGTATAAACAAAATAGCTTTCGCTGAAGCAGTTTTAATAGATCGAGTGATTCAAGAGGACGGTTTTAGATTCGGTATAATTATTGCTCGGGTCGTTAGTTAAGAATAAAATAAAGTCCCTTTTTCCAAAACAATCTTTAGTGTGGATACTTTTCCTTAGTCTTGGGACACCCGACCCGGTAAGTATATAAATATTTGAAACGTATGCAAATGCATACTTTATTTCATACTATGTAGTGACGGTTAGCTCTTGACGACCCCGACCCCGCAGCTGACCAAAGAAGCGATGGCTAGATGTCGCGTCGTGAACGCTGACATGAGTGTAAACGGGCTTACAGTAGAAGATGCCTAGGATCGCGCAAAGTGGAGGAAATGTAGCAGGAAAGCGGACCCTGGCAACAGGGATAACGCTAAATAGAAGAAGAAGGAGGAGACGTAATGTCATACGATTTTGGCCTGTTTTAGAACCTATGGTGATATTTTCTGGACCCCCCCCAATATCCAATATGACGTGTAATTTTTTGCCAACTAAATTAATCCTTTTAATAACACTTGAATTAACGTACTTTTTTGCCAACTACGAGGTAAATGTTCGCGAAGTTGTAAAACTTACTATTTAAAAAGTGTTTCATAAAAAAGTTAAGATTTTTTACTGGCTATAATGCTGTTCAGCAGATTCGAGAATACCAAAAAATTACACGTGATTTGACCGATGACCCCCCCTCCCCTATGGTGATAATTGGTGATTTTTTTGTCCCCCCCCTCCCCCTATACAGTATGACGTGATTAATGGACAAGCCCTTACCTATAAGTCCCTCGTAAGTGAGCTGCGTGGCCATAACGCTAGTGAAGTCGATAGCGCGATCCAGTAATAACAGTTGATCTATACAGGATGTAGTAGCACCCTTCGTAGCTCCTTGGTCTTCCTTGTTCAGCCGACATAGGAGATCCCATACCTAAAGAGAAAACAAAAGAATAAGCGTATGAAAATAATCTCCTAATTAAAAACATCTCCAAGATCCCACCATTAGACCCCGACTTCGTGCCAATAGGACCATCTAGGGGTTATACTCGTTCAATTAAAAAATATTGAAAATCGAATCACGATTCTCGGGGATATCGAGTAACTGTTATACTTATACAAAAAAGAATCGGTCGAATTGAGAACCACCTTTTTTGAAGTCGGTAAAAAAACGATTAGCTATAGATAATACAAGTCTTAGTATTATAGTAGGGAAGTCTGAAAATCCATAACAGGCTTGATGCGTGGCATGTCAAATCAACATATTTTTTCGAACTCTATCGCCACTATGAAGTTTTATGTGAAATACACAAAAACGATGCCACATTTGTATACTGCCAAATTCTTTTAAGGTAGGTATTTTCAAATATTATTACATAGAAGTTCTGTACAAAAATTGCTGCAATCAACATTTTACTAATCATTTCTTCGTTTATTATGTCGTGCACAAAACTATATTAGTACATTTCCTAACTAGTGCGGGAAAACTTTTTTCGGCGAGGGTAAAAGTTGGAGCCCGAGTGAAACGAGGGCGACAATCACCCGAGTTAAAAAAAAGTTTTTGCACGTGTAAGGGACGCTTTTTTTCATAACAAGTGCGTCAAAAAGAGAAATTACCGCGCACGAAGCGTGTGCTATGTTCGTTTTTGCGCACTAGTTAGGAAATAGTACATTACGACACAAGTGCGAAAAACATGAAATACGAGCCTTTTTTAGGCTCTAGTGCGAGAAGTGTGTCATTTTACGTCAGGTCCAAAAATTCGGAGGGCCATCTGCACTAAAAAACGTCGTATGAAACACGTGCAAAAACGATGTCGATTTAAAACACTCCCTATCGGTCGTGTTTTAAAACATCGCCACTCGTTTCGAATTTCGTTTTTTTCTCACTCATGTCGTAATGTACTATTTTATGATTGTCAAATGGTGCCTTATGTACGCTCAACAAATTGAAACCCTATGTCACTATAGAACCATGTCAAAATGACAAGTAGTAAGAGGTTTCTTACAATCTGATTCATAAACTTACTTTGACCTAGTTCTTAAGTGGCCTAAGGTTTCAATTGCTTGACTGTAAAATAAAGCGCTCACTACTATTACCATTATATACTTTATATGTACCTGCTTAGCAGCAACTCCTTTTCCGAAGACGCGCGGTATGATGCCATACAGATGTTGTATGGTCCGTAACGCAAGAGCAGATTGGTAGGCACAGGTTGGATCGCCTTCCAAATAGTTTTCCCTAAAAGAAAACCTCAATTCAAAACAAAAACCTAATAAATTAACTGCTAATTGGTCCATTTAAAAAGGCCGAAAAGCTGAAAAGTTTAAGAATCATTTAAAGTCACTCTGTATCCCCAAAGAAATAAGGGAACATACCCATACTACGTGACCCTTTTTTAAGCGTTTTTGACCCCCCCTTCCCCCTAGTGACCAAGCGTAGTATATGCCAAGACAACTTCTCCCCCTCTAGTTTTCACGTAGTATTTTTTGGTCTATGAAAAAGCGTACTGCGAGAGTGCAAGCGTAGGTTAAATAGTAAATTTCAATTGTAGAATTGTACTTTTGGTTTTAAAAATTGTAGTGATGGGAAAAACGGTGGTGTGTAAGTCCAATTTAAATTACATTATTACAAAATAATCTCGAAATATAGTATATAATGGTACTTTGACGGACCCCCTCCCCCCCCTAAACAGGTCACGTAGTATGGGTATGTTCCCTAATGTCACTGTGCAGATAAAAAGTTATAGATTTACCTGAAGTCATTCTGTAGCTCCAAAGACATGACGTCACTGTCAAACGGGAAGATATCACACTTGAACTCCTGAATGGTCAGGCTCCCTAGGACCCCACGATTGGAGAGGTGCTTCTCGCACAGCTCGCTCCTCCGTGGCACGAAAAATAGGTGAAATTCTACTGGGTAGGTTTGTTTGGTTCTGTAATTAAATAAAAAAATAACACATGGACACTTTTGGGATTTATATTTGTTGTCTAAGCATTTAAAACACATGCCAGGACACTTTTAGTGTAAATGTTCAATATAATTTATTTATAATTATTGTCTAATGTTTACCGCAACAGTTATGTACGCAATAAAACTATGGAAACAGATTATATTGGGTATATTAATTATATCCTGACATTTCATACCTTTTACAGGATTCATTTAGAGGAGCATTATTTTACAGGATTTATTTCTTATTTCAACATTAAATGAATAAAATTTGTTTACTTAATAAAAAATTACCATATTCCTATGATGACTCATTCTTATTATCCAGTGAATATGTCTAATACTGATTCAGACTGGAACATGTTGTTTAAAAAGCTAACAATGCAATACAAATCCAAACTTGTACCAGTTGAAAATGGTATACAATAAGCAATAACATATAATATTCTTTGGTCAGATAAAGGTGGTATAAATAAAATAAATAATAAATAAATAAATATCTTGGGACATCTTACACAAATCGACCTAGTCCCACGGTAAGCTCAATTAAGGCTTGTGATGTGGGTACCAGGCGACGATATATATAATAGATAGATACATATAGATAATAATAATAATAAATATGCTTTATTGCACCACAAAGAAAGAAAACAAAATACAGAACAATTAAATACCTTTGTATTTAATTGTTCTGTATTTTGTTTTCTTTCTTTAGTTGTTTTGTTCTGTATTTTGTTGTAGCAATAGGCGGTCTTATCGCTATAAGCGATCTCTTCCAGACAACCTTGGGGTAGCAGGAGATAAAAGAAACAGAAATCATTAACAACATGGGCAGTGCATGAGCAAGATAGTAAACTAAAAATAAAAATAATAAACAAATACACATACATTTAGGAAAAACATAAATAATTACAGAATAGATACTTAAATACATAGACAGCCATGACCAAGGAACAAACATTTGTGATAAATAAATACACAAAGAATGCCCTCACCGGGATTCGAACCCGGAACCTCCAGCTTCGTAGGCAGGGTCACTACCAACTAGGCTACGGAGGCTGACAACATTTTTCTGCAAATAATAATGTTAAATGATAAAATGTTTAATGATACAAGTTTTTAAATTAAAGTTCTAGTGAATTAAAAATGGGAAGTTTAAAAATGTCTACTTAACTGCTAAAGCCATGGGTGGGTGATTTATAGCAAGAGTTAAGATTAATCAAACAAGTTAAATTAACTAATACAAGTGTTACTACCTTTACAATATGTGTCACTCACCTAAGTGAATTAATGTAATCAGCAACTAAGTCCATCAATGATAGCTTAGCCCTCGCAATGAATACTATGTGCTTGACAGATATAGTTGGCAGGCTCCCCGGCTTCAACAAAAACATATCTGCAACTTCATGTTCCTTGAGCAAAGAATACTGTGCAACGAGGCCTACTGGACCTGCTAGCCACTCATCCCAAATTGTTATCTGTAAGAGGGTGATACATTTTAAACTCAACACTAATTAACCCTTAAATTATTATAGCTTCAAAGTTTTACTATATTTAAGTTAAAATTATAAACTTAGATCAAATATTTATTATGTGTAGTGTAGCTTGTAGTTGCGCTCTCTTGGAAGAATCCCCACGGAAGACCAGCACCAGGGTCCTCAAGGGTCTCTCGGCATGAAGCTGAGTGTGGAACTTTAAGTTACGCTTTGTAAATGTGTACCACTGTCATTGTAGTT
The DNA here is from genome assembly GCA_025490895.1 of Thaumatotibia leucotreta. Lineage (NCBI taxonomy): Eukaryota > Metazoa > Arthropoda > Insecta > Lepidoptera > Tortricidae > Thaumatotibia > Thaumatotibia leucotreta. Next base: position 23,903 of record JALPQI010012228.1, read on the forward strand.
AAATTAAATTTAAATTAAGCATTCTGAATAAAGCTCTATTCTATTCTATTCTAAATTACACAAATACATCTGTCACCAACCCAACTCTTCCCATAGGTGTCATAAGAGTCTACTATGGGATTGAAGTGTAGTGTCACTGACCATTCAGTTATTGATGATGGGAAGCAGTATTATCATAGTGAGCACACTTCTACTATCGTCAATCCGCTTGCGTCGCGTGGCTATTATGGGCACTTACCTTGGAATACGCATAGGAGAGGCCTACGTCAAGCAGTGGACTTAAGATAGGCTTATGGTGAGAAGTGATGTGTTTTTTTTATCTGTAAGAGAGTTTCACTTACTTTTGGACCCTCGCACATCTGAAGAAGATTCAATAAATCTTTTCTCATGGTCTCTTGAACCAGGGCTACGTTTAATCTGCCCCCCGATAGATGGGAACTCATTTTAGAATCCTTCATGATCGCTTTGAAAATAATGAAATATTCTGATGGTTTTGTAGCACCGTGTCCACTGATACAATACTTAATTGGCTTGGAAACTCTTGTATTAAGTATATGCTTTTTATATTATGAATGTCATTAGACGCGATAAGCTATTAAATTTTATTTAGGAGATAAATTTAATTGATTGTTATTTTGTTTATTTCCTTCACTGCTTCCTTCCCTAATGAAACGTCACGGAGGCTGTCAGCTGTCACAACCACAAAATGTCATAGTGACATTTTTCCATGTAGAAAAACAAAACGCTTAGTGCAATGTGCGACTTGTGCTGCAATAATATAACATACAGTCATAACATACTTAATTAATTTTCGGGTAACTGTATTTCAGAAACGGAAAATTTGTAGAGTATTTATTACAACTATTACAAGCATTAAAATAAATGGTAAGGTATGAACGAAACGCAACATTGTTATTTTAAGGCTCCGACCGAGGGGCCGCACATAGTGTGCCACTAAGAGGGATAGACATAGTCACTTACTTCTAAGAAGAAAGTGCCACACAGGCACTTAGTGACGTATTCAACGCATTTGTCTGGCACTTACATTTAGCATCTAATGCACACACACACAAAAAATAGTGGCACAGTGATAAGGACGGACGATTATCGTTCCTTTTCACTTCCACTAGTAAAAAGTTTCATAAGACCATCCCTTTCGTTCTTGCTATTATTATAACGTTGTCAAATCCATATTAATCCTACATTCATGGCTCCGACAGACTATGTGCGCGAATCGCGGTGCTGCGGACTCTTAAAACCAAAGAATATAATACTCTAAAGAGTATTATATGCTTAAAACGAAGGCCGGACTTACACCTGTAAGTTTTCATGTAAGCAGTGGAGACGGAGCTATACTAAGGAGAGAGGTGAATATCATTTACTTCATTCTTTAGTATAGCTTCGTCTCTATTCTTCATGTAAAATAAAAACTTACAAATGTAGCTCCGGCTTTAGTGACAAACAGAAATACTACCGCGAAAATCGAAATTCGTAAATTTCGATGATTTTGCTCTGTCACTCAAACGAAGGTGTCATTAGAGTGAGAGAGACGAATCCTCGAAATTTACGAATTTCGTTTTTCGCGGTAGGACCGCTGTACCAAGACTGTTAGCCTACCGCGAACTCCGAAGTTAGCAGATTTCGGGGATTTTTCTCAAAGACAAATTCCCGAAATTTATGTATTTCTGTGTTCGCGCTAGTAGGCTCAAGGCTGTCTCAACTCCGATACAATGCCACAAGGGCCAATCTTAGATATAGATTAGGTTAAGTAGATTAGTTAGATTATAAATATTAGATGTCATATACCAAAGAAAAACGACCAAGATCACCTATGTCCGAGGTGGGGATCGAACCCACGTACTCAGCTTTCGCGGCTGATGCCTGTACCCCTCGGCCACTCGGTCTTAAGAAAGGTCGTTTTTCTTG